>CATNWA010015392.1:15000-245629 GCA_951230385.1 Staurois parvus | reverse complement strand
CCCTAGAATGATCACACGACACTCTAAGGCTGGTTGCAATCCACATACGGGGCCGGCTTTAGGCTCAGCTCTCTGTTTTATATTAAGAATAACACCCATGCCCCCCACATGAATAAAGTCATCCCTCCACATCCGAACAATACATTGGGGATTGCTTATACACAGGATGTACATTCCAATTGGTAGGCATAGCTCTTTGCTATTATCTATCACTGGTCCTCCCCCATGAGTCTTCTGGGATCAGCAGACTTCCTCCCCTCTTCCCCCCTATGAGCATCTGAGGTCTATATATTCCTGTCCTATAGCTTTCTATTGGTATGCAAACATTTCTGCACAAGCATCATTCCAAAAAATATCAGGTCTGTACCTGGATGGGCCCGATACGATCTCTTTATTTAAAACACATCCATCCAGATACAGTTCAGATTAGTAATGGGTTGTATGGATATGCACAAGCCTACCACACGGAGTTCACACCGCTTGCGCCTTGGTTATGAAGCCCACGTGGTACCATGCTGCTGATATGTGGGATACAGGCCCACGGTCTACTGACAGCAGCATTCGCATGGAATGCCGTGGTGGTTATACACGCCGGTCTATAAGCGCAGATCTGCCATCTCATCCATTACCAAGCTGAGTACTGTAATACATACATTGTACATGCGCATGGCCCCAATTGCAGCCTTCAGAGCTTTAATTAAGCCACACGAGAGACATATGAATAACATATATGACACATTTAAAGTGTTCGACCAACAATACAAAATTTCCATGACACATTGTTTACTCCTACTGATGCCAGGGCATTTTCTACCCCCACTGGCCACAGTCCGCCCCCGCCCCCCCGCCCCCCCAAAGTCTGAAGAGCAGTCAACTGGCCCTGTGCCTAGAAATTTTGGAGACCCCCTTGGGACAGCCCCCAGTTTTTTTTTAAATCAATACACACAAATTCGTTCATTTCCCTTCAGAGTGGCCAACCGGGGTGTTGATTGTGAAAGACACGGGGCTCCCCGGGCCCTCCCAGAAGTAAAATGATGTGGTGGGTGTGGCCACATTGTGCTGACAGTGGGCAGGGTTTAAAGAGCTATCAATAAATAGAACTTGAGCCTACTTGCTGTATACCAGCATGCATCCAGTGAAAGGATGGATGGGGGAGTGGAAGGATGGATGGATGGAGACATGGATGGATTGGGGAAGTGGGAGAATGGATGGATGGAGACATGGATGGATGGGGGAGTGAAAGGATGGATGGATGGAGAGATGGATGAATGGAGGACATGGATGGATGGAGATATGGATGGATGGGGGAGTGGACGGATGGATGGATGGAGACATGGATGGATGAATGGATGGAGACATGGATTGATGGGGGAGTTTGCTTTGAACATTAAAAATGAATTATATTGTGTTTGTGGTTTGCGGTGCTCAGATGTGTAACGTAGTTTCTGATGTCATTAGGATTCGGTGTTTTATGGTCAAAGCCGCCAAGCCTTCATGGTATTTGCTCCAGTTCAACGAGCAAGACTCAACCAAAATGCGCCATAAACATGGGGGTCAGGTGGGTGATTTCATTCATGAAATAAGAGATCAAAGATGATAAAGTCGTGGAAAACATTGTCGAGTAGCAGCAAAGTTTTACTGAGCAAGACTAAGCCAAAATGTACTGGCGACCTCGGGCACAGGTAGGGTTTCTCACTGAAGAATGAAGGGGCTGTCCATGACAGAGCAGTGTAAGACTAGGCCGTGGCAAGGACGCAGCTTGGAGACTAGGCCACACCAAGGCACGGACGGGTCTTCCATATACAGAATGTAGAGCGTCAGCCTTGCAGATGGTATAATTGTGTACAATCAGCCAGCGGCGACTCTTGTTATGCCTTTGGAAGAGGCAATTCAAGGGACATTTCCTGCATAGACAGCAAAAACAAACAAAAAGAAACTTCAAAAAGTTCTAAAGTTAAAAAAAAAAAGTTTGCTTTAATGGAAATCGATGGATTTGCTGTCTCCGGCAGTAAACACTTTGTTCCACTTCCTGCTTTCTCACCTTTTCCTCATAGTTTGGTCTTTATTCGTCTCTCTGTGTGACGCCCTTTTTATGTGTCCATCACGCCACGGGTGTTCACGCTTCCTAACAGCCACGCCGGCAGTGACCTTCATTTCTTTTTTTTTTTTCATTCATTATGTGGAAAAGCCCGCACCGGCTACTTGTGGATTAAACTGCGCCAATGTGAAATCTGTCAATTAGCCTTCACTTTCGCAGACATATTTTGCTGTAAATAACAGCGATCCCGCATTAAAATCATTAATATTTCCAGGCGGCGTGAACCGCGTGACGCTAATCTTTGCTTAGTTATTCCAAAAAACCATCAATGAAATTATTTGCTGTAAATGAAGTTCACAACAGCGTGCGTCGGCCGTAATCCTTGAAAATGGACTAGGCGGTCATTTTCATTTTGGCGTTAGATAAAATGCGGCATGGGGCGATTATGGGAACTGATTTACAGACAGGCCTGGGTCACGGCATCCAGAATGGGATAAAAAATTGCAGGCACATCTGGATGTTGAGTCCTGGCCAATGAGGTGCAGGATACCATGGTGTCCATCAACATATCTGGTCTTCTGAATGGACATGGTGTCCATCAACATATCTGGTCTTCTGAATGGACATGGTGATCATCAACATATGTGGTCTTCCGAATGGACATGGTGTTCATCAACATATCTGGTCTTCTTAGTGGACATTGTGTTCATCAGCATATCTGGTCTTCTGATGGACATAGTATCCATCAACATATCTGGTCTTCTGAATGAACATGGTATCCATCAACATATCTGATCTTCTGAATGAACATGGTGTCCATCAACATATCTGATCTTCTGAATGGACATGGTGTTCATCAACATATTTGGTCTTCTGATGGACATGGTGTCCATAAACATATCTGGTCTTCTGAATGGACATGGTGTTCATCAACATATTTGGTCTTCTGATGGACATGGTGTTCATCAACATATCTGGTATTCTTAGTGGACATGGTGTCCATCAACATATCTGGTCTTCTGAATGGACATGGTGTCCATCAACATATCTGATCTTCTGAATGGACATTGTATCCATCAACATATCTCTGGTCTTCAGAATGGACATGGTGTTCATTAACATATGTGGTCTTCTGAATGGACATGGTGTTCATTAACATATGTGGTCTTCTTAGTGGACATGGTGTTCATCAACATATCTGGTCTTCTGAAGGGACATGGTGTTCATCAACATATCTGGTATTCTGATGGATATGGTGTCCATCAACATATCTGGTCTTCAGAATGGACATGGTGTTCCTCAACATATCTGGTCTTCTGAAGGGACATGGTGTTCATCAACATATCTGGTCTTCTGAATGGACATGGTGTCCATCAACATATGTGGTCTTCTGAATAGACATGGTGTTCATCAACATATCTGGTCTTCTTAGTGGACATGGTGTCCATCAACACATCTGGTCTTCTGAATGGACATGGTGTTCATCAACATATCTGGTCTTCTGAATGGACATGGTGTCCATCAACATATCTGGTATTCTGATGGATATGGTGTCCATCAACATATCTGATCTTCTGAATGGACATGGTGTCCATCAACATATGTGGTCTTCTGAATAGACATGGTGTTCATCAACATATCTGGTCTTCTTAGTGGACATGGTGTCCATCAACATATCTAGTCTTCAGAATGGGCATGGTTTACATCAACATATCTGCTCTTCTGAATGGACATGATGTCCATCAATATATCTGGTCTTCTGAATGGACATGGTGTTCATCAACATACCTTGTATTCTGATGGATATGGTGTCCATCAACATATCTGATCTTCTGAATGAACATGGTGTCCATCAACATATCTGGTCTTCTGAATGGACACAGTGTTTTATCAACATATCTGACCTTCTGAATAGACATGGTGTCCATCAACATATCTAGTCTTCAGAATGGACATGGTTTCCATCAACATATCTGCTCTTCTGAATGAACATGGTGTCCATCAATATATCTGGTCTTCAGAATGGACATGGTGTCCATCAACATATTTGGTCTTCTGAATGGACATGGTGTCCATCAACATATCTAGTCTTCAGAATGGGCATGGTTTCCATCAACATATCTGCTCTTCTGAATGAACATGGTGTCCATCAACATATCTGGTCTTCTGAATGGACACAGTGTTTATCAACATATCTGGTCTTCTGAATGGACACAGTGTTTATCAACATATCTGATCTTCTGAATAGACATGGTGTCCATCAACATATCTAGTCTTCAGAATGGGCATGGTTTCCATCAACATATCTGGTCTTCTGAATGGGCATGGTGTCCATCAATATATCTGGTCTTCAGAATGGACATGGTGTCCATCAACATATTTGGTCTTCTGAATGGACATGGTGTCCATCAACATATCTGATCTTCTGAATGGACATGGTGTCCATCAATATATCTGGTCTTCAGAATGGACATGGTGTCCGTCAACATATCTGGTCTTCTGAATGGACATGGTGTCCATCAACATATCTGCTCTTCTGAATGGACATGGTGTCCATCAACATATTTGGTCTTCTGAATGGACATGGTGTCCATCAACATATCTGGTCTTCAGAATGGACATGGTGTCCGTCAACATATCTGGTCTTCTGAATGCACATGGTGTACATCAACATATCTGATCTTCTGAATGGACATGGTGTCCATCAATATATCTGGTCTTCAGAATGGACATGGTGTCCATCAACATATTTGGTCTTCTGAATGGACATGGTGTCCATCAACATATCTGGTCTTCTGAATGGACATGGTGTCCATCAATATATCTGGTCTTCAGAATGGACATGGTATCCGTCAACATATCTGGTCTTCTGAATGGACATGGTTTCCATCAACATATCTGGTCTTCTGAATGGACATGGTGTACATCAACATATCTGGTCTTCTGAATGGACATGGTGTCCATCAACACATCTGGTCTTCTGATGGACATGGTTTCCATCAACATATCTGGTCTTCAGAATGGACATGGTGTCCGTCAACACATCTGGTCTTCTGAATGGACATGGTGTCCATCAACATATCTGATCTTCTGAATGGACATGGTTTCCATCAACATATCTGGTCTTCTGAATGGACATGGTGTCCATCAACATATCTGGTCTTCTGAATGGACATGGTGTCCATCAATATATCTGGTCTTCAGAATGGACATGGCGTCCATCAACATATTTGGTCTTCTGAATGGACATGGTGTCCATCAACATATCTGATCTTCTGAATGGACATGGTGTCCATCAACATATCTGGTCTTCTGAATGGACATGGTGTCCATCAACATATCTGGTCTTCAGAATGGACATGGTGTCCGTCAACATATCTGGTCTTCAGAATGGACATGGTGTCCGTCAACATATCTGGTCTTCTGAATGGACATGGTGTCCCTCAACATATCTGATCTTCTGAATGGACGTGGTGTCCATCAACATATCTGGTCTTCTGAATGGACATGGTGTCCATCAACACATCTGGTCTTCTGATGGACATGGTTTCCATCAATATATCTGGTCTTCAGAATGGACATGGTGTCCGTCAACATATCTGGTCTTCTGAATGGACATGGTGTCCATCAACATATCTGATCTTCTGAATGGACATGGTTTCCATCAACATATCTGGTCTTCAGAATGGACATGGTGTCCATCAACATATCTGGTCTTCTGAATGGACATGGTGTCCATCAACATATCTGATCTTCTGAATGGACATGGTGTCCATCAACATATCTGGTCTTCTGAATGGACATGGTGTCCATCAACATATCTGGTCTTCAGAATGGACATGGTGTCCGTCAACATATCTGGTCTTCAGAATGGACATGGTGTCCGTCAACATATCTGGTCTTCTGAATGGACATGGTGTCCCTCAACATATCTGATCTTCTGAATGGACGTGGTGTCCATCAACATATCTGGTCTTCTGAATGGACATGGTGTCCATCAACACATCTGGTCTTCTGATGGACATGGTTTCCATCAATATATCTGGTCTTCAGAATGGACATGGTGTCCGTCAACATATCTGGTCTTCTGAATGGACATGGTGTCCATCAACATATCTGATCTTCTGAATGGACATGGTTTCCATCAACATATCTGGTCTTCAGAATGGACATGGTGTCCATCAACATATCTGGTTTTCTGAATGGATATGGTGTCCATCAATATATCTGGTCTTCAGAATGGACATGGCGTCCATCAACATATTTGGTCTTCTGAATGGACATGGTGTCCATCAACATATCTGGTCTTCTGAATGGACATGGTGTCCATCAATATATCTGGTCTTCAGAATGGACATGGTGTCCGTCAACATATCTGGTCTTCTGAATGGACATGGTGTCCATCAACATATCTGATCTTCTGAATGGACATGGTGTCCATCAACATATCTGGTCTTCTGAATGGACATGGTGTTCATCAACATATCTGGTCTTCTGAATAGACATGGAGTCCATCAACATATCTGGCCTTCTAAATGTTTGGAAATTTCTGATTTTTTTTTTTTGGAGCTGGATCACATCTTGTCACAAGCATGGTTTGGAAGTTAAAGTGACAAGAGGGCTTCCCTTATTTACCCATGGTAGGATGATGCAGGGCAATAGCAGTAGGGAAGGTCTGGACGGCAGCAGTATCGAGGTCCAGGCAAAGAAACTGGAGAACCCCCAATATCTAAATACAGGACTTTTAACGCAACTGACTAAAATACTGAAATAAAATACAAAAAACTTGATTCTAGTACAATAAAATACTACATGTTCATCAACTCCATAAAAATTACAGCATAATGGCTATGTTAGGTGAAGACATAGAAGCTTTGACTGATGTATGAAGGACCTCCTCTTATTCTTCCCCTGGAAATTAATCTGTAGGAGACCTGAGATCGAGGTAAAGTTGAGGTCATGCACAGGCAGGTGGCAGGGAGTGGAGAAGAGAGACATTGTCTGAAGCCTAGCCAAGGTCAAGCACAGATGAGCTATACAGCTGGAGATTTGAGAGAGGTCAGGATCCAAGCCAAGGATTGCGAGAGATCAGATGGATGTGGGCTCTTTCAACATGCCAAGGTCAAGATCAGGAGTCAGGCAGCGAGAAGTCCAGACGCAAGCCGAGTCAGTAACAGGTAATTATAGTAACACAGGATCAATAGACAGAGGAAAAAGGATTGTGGACTAGCTGAAGATCATCCAACAACTACCAGTCACTACTCTTTAGATTAAATAAGGTGTTTGTCACCAGTTATGGAACTGGACGTGCACAAACATTTACCAGCTGGCCAGATGCCTACACAACACACATACACACGTTACCATGCAAATTGCCCATACATTACTTGCAGAAGTTCCCAACATACATATTTGCTGCATGTGCACCTCTATTTCACGTAGTGTCCTGACACTCCAAGAAGATCCAAGGGATGTCCGGCCTCTAAAACCCCTTTGTTGGTACGGTCACTTCCTGTTCATATTCGTGATCATGTTGACAATTACGTAAGTGCCTCTGGACAGCCTTATGATGACTGTTGGTGGGCACAATAAGCAGAGCAAAAATGCAATCAATGCAGTTCCCTAACCCCTGGATGAACTCCTGGGGGATACTACAGTATGTGGATCTGGCTTTAGCAACAGTGTATGGTACCACACAAGTTCAATTTGTAGCCTTACCATCAGTAATGTGTTAGCAAATGAGTTAGCGCCCCCTTCTCACAGGAAGTGTTATGATCCGCCAGGTGGTGCCTCTGGCTGCCCACTTGACAGACCTACCCAAAGCGTGGAGTCTAAGTCCCGGTCTGTGCTTTCACCAGGGCCCCTGATGGTGGGGATGGACTTGAAACAGACCAGGACCAGGTCACGACCTCTGAGCAGGCCTACCAGTGGCAGGGGGAACCTTCGGGGATGTATTGGTACCGGGAGAGCCAGATGTAAGGAGGACGGCAGGGCCTAGCAGGATAGATCGCGAGCAGTGGTCCCGTGGGGTAGGCGAGGTACAGAATTGGCAGGCGGAGAATCGTCAGGTCACACGCAGGGTCAGCAGGATAAGTCAGTCCGTAGATAGGTCAAACAAGCCGGGGGTCAGGATGGGAGAAGGCAGAGTAGTCAGGAACAATCCGGGTCAAACGCAGGAGAAGGCAGAGTAGTCAGGACAATCCGGGTCAAATACAGGAGAAGGCAGCGTAGTCAGGGTCAATCAGGATCAAAAACACAGGTACAGGACTCAGGAACTCAGATAGACCTTGCGGCGATCAGTGACAGTGCAGGGCATCTTTAAATATCGCGCCCTGCACTGTCTTTGGCCACCCAGGACGCGCCCTCGGGCTGTCATTGGCCCGCCCGAGGCGTGCCCGCGGCTCTCACTGCGCATGCGCGGCGTCCTGTCATCCGAGGCTCGCCGGGACCTGGTGCTTGTGTCCTGGCGTGAGCCGTCGCCAGCGCGCATGCGCCGGCCAACAGGACGCCGCGATCCCTGACAGGAAGTCATCTTTCAGGGTTCCAAAACATAGGGAAAACGTCTTCTCACCAGCTCTTACTGACACTCAGTTCTTGGAGGATTACACCCGAAGGCCAGACAGGGAGCCTTTCCAATACACTTGCAAGGCCTTGCAGGTGACATCCCTAGGACCAGCCCTGTGATGTGGCTGAAGACCACATAATAACCCTTCATCCCATGAGGGTGCATCCTGCCACTTGGACCATCCCACCATTGAGACCCTCCATCAACCTGGTTGCTCCTTCTTACTTCTTCCCGCATTTTCCCATTACTCTTAAGCAGGATTATCTATCAGCATGATCCATACACACACATCTCCGCGGGAGGCAGGGATCCAGCCACACAAAGCATTTTGGAACACTTTTCTGTTGAGGTTCAGAATAGCTGTAACAGTTCCAAATAGTGGCATAACAGTACATGATAACAGCAGGGCCAGGCGAACTAGGCAGGTGCCTAGGGAGCACTACCACCTAGGGTGCAGCCATGGCAGCTGGTTTCCCTACCTCCACCATGCCCATTTCTACCATCCCCACACTCACGGCTGGGATAAGGGGGGAAAGCAGCCTGGAGCAGTGAAGTCTGCAAAGGAGAAATTACAGGAGAGAGCCAGGAGGTGTGGACTGAGAGAAGCTCTTTATGCATACATACATAGATACAGTATATATTATATATACTGTATATACAGGTGAAACTCGAAAAATGAGAATATGGTGCAGAAGTTGATTTATTTCAGTGCAGCAACTTAAAAGGTGAAACTAATATATGAGACTCATTACATGCAAAACAAGATAGTTCAAGCCGTGATTTGTCATCATTGTGATGATTATGGCTTACAGCTCATGAAAACCCCAAATCCACAATCTCAGAAAATGAGAATATTGTGAAAAGGTGGAATAATCTCGGCTCAAAGTGTCCCACTCTAATCAGCTCATTCAGCCATAACACCTGCAAAGGGTTCCTGAGCCTTTCAATGGTCTCTCAGTCTGGTTCAGTAGGAATCCCAATCATGGGAAAGACTGCTGACCTGACACCATCATTGACACCCTCCATAAGGAGGGAAAGCCTCAGAAGGGAATTGCAGAAGAAGTTGGATGTTCCCAAAGTGCTGTATCAAAGCACATTAATAGAAAGTTATGTGGAAGGGAAAAGTGTGGAAGAAAAAGGTGCACAAGCAGCAGGGATGACCGCAGCCTGGAGAGGATTGTCAGGAAAAGGCCATTCAAAAGTGTTGGGGACTTTCACAAGAAGTGGACTGAGGCTGGAGTCAGTGCATCAAGAGCCACCACACACAAACGGATCCTGGACATGGGCTTCAAATGTCATATTCCTCTTGTCAAGCCGCTCCTGAACAACAAACAACATCAGAAGCGTCTTACCTGGGCTAAAGAAAAACAGACCTGGTCTGCTGCTCAGTGGTCCAAAGTCCTCTTTTCTGATGAGAGCAACTTTTGCATCTCATTTGGAAACCAAGGACAGCGAGTATGGAGGAAGAATGGAGAGGCCCAAGGACCCAGAGTATGGAGGAAGAATGGAGAGGCCCAAGGACCCCGAGTATGGAGGAAGAATGGAGAGGCCCAAGGACCCCGAGTATGGAGGAAGAATGGAGAGGCCCAAGGACCCCGAGTATGGAGGAAGAATGGAGAGGCCCAAGGACCCTGAGTATGGAGGAAGAATGGAGAGGCCCTAGGACCCCGAGTATGGAGGAAGAATGGAGAGGCCCGAGGACCCCGAGTATGGAGGGAGAATGGAGAGGCCCAAGGACCCCGAGTATGGAGCAAGAATGGAGAGGCCCAAGGACCCCGAGTATGGAGCAAGAATGGAGAGGCACAAGGACCCCGAGTATGGAGGAAGAATGGAGAGGCCCAAGGACCCCGAGTATGGAGGAAGAATGGAGAGGCCCAAGGACCCTGAGTATGGAGGAAGAATGGAGAGGCCCTAGGACCCCGAGTATGGAGGAAGAATGGAGAGGCCCGAGGACCCCGAGTATGGAGGGAGAATGGAGAGGCCCAAGGACCCCGAGTATGGAGCAAGAATGGAGAGGCCCAAGGACCCCGAGTATGGAGCAAGAATGGAGAGGCACAAGGACCCCGAGTATGGAGGAAGAATGGAGAGGCCCAAGGACCCCGAGTATGGAGGAAGAATGGAGAGGCCCAAGGACCCAGAGTATGGAGGAAGAACGGAGAGGCCCAAGGACCCCGAGTATGGAGGAAGAATGGAGAGGCACAAGGACCCCGAGTATGGAGGAAGAATGGAGAGGCCCAAGGACCCCGAGTATGGAGGAAGAATGGAGAGGCACACACTGCAAGATGCTTGAAGTCCAGTGTGAAGTTTCCACAGTCTGTGTTGATTTGGGGAGCCATGTCATCTGCTGGTGTTGGTCCACTGTGCTTCAGTAAGTCCAGGGTCACCGCAGCCGTCTACCAGGAGATTTTGGAGCACTTCATGCTTCCTTCCACAGACCAGCTTTATGGGGATGCTGACTTCATTTTCCAGCAGGACTTGGCTCCGCCCACACTGCAAAAAGCACCAAAACCTGGTTCAATGACCGTGGGATTTACTGTGCTTGATTGGCTAGCAAACTCACTTGACCTGAACCCCATAGAGAATCTATGAGGCATTGCCAAGAGAAAGATGAGAGACATGAGACCGAACAATGCAGAAGAGCTGAAGGCCGCTATTGAAGCATCCTGATCTTCCATAACACCTCAGCAGTGCCACAGGCTGATAGCTTCCATGCCACGCCGCATTGAGGCAGTAATTGCTGCAAAAGGGGCCCCAACCAAGTACTGAGTACATATGCAGCTTCTACTTTTCAGAGGTGCGATATTGTTCTATGTACAATCCGTGTTTTATTGATTGCATGGAATATTCTCATTTTCTGAGATTGTGGATTTGGAGTTTTCATGAGCTGTAAGCCATAATCATCACAATGATGACAAATCACGGCTGGAACTATCTTGCTTTGCATGGAATGAGTCTCATATATTAGTGTCACCTTTTAAGTTGCTGCACTGAAATCAATGAATGAATGAATGAATGAAGGAATGCACCAGATTCTCATTTTTCCAGTTTCACCTATATATATATATAAACAAACACTCCATGATTTGCAGTCTGTGTAAGTGACTACATGTTTTGCAGCAGTGATACAACATTCTTTTGCTTCCGCTGTGTGATGAGACTCCTAGCTAACAGGTGGGAATCCTCATGCGCTGCTAGTACTGCGGAGTCATGTCAGAGATTACTGAGCTTCAAAGAGGGCAAATTGTTGGAGCCGCTTAGCTGGTGCCTCTGTGACTGAAGTTGCCGATTTATTTGCCGTGTGGCGAGGTTCAGTATCAAAGGTTATGGCGGCGTATAACTCCGCCCACATGGCCAGCTGACCAAAAGAGACAAAAGGACATTGCGCAGGATTGTGACACGGAATAAGGAAACTACTGCTACAAGTGACTGCAGAGCTCAATCTCAGTCTTCCAAATCCCATGTCCACAAACACTGTGCGGAGGGAACTCCATCAGCAGAACATTCCCGGGTGAGCTGCGATGGCCGAACCACTAGTGACCGATATTAATGCTCAGAAGAGGACAGAGTGGGGCAACACCCATAAATGGTGGACGATTGATCGATGGAAGACTGTAATATGGTACGATGAATCGACCTTCACACTGTTCCCAACCACCGGACGTGTTTACGTGTGACCAACACCATCCCAAGCTTACCACCAGGACTGTCTTGTGCCAACTCTAAAGCATGGTGGTGCAATCAAAAAAATCTAATTTTGGCCGACCGTGTGCACCCCATGGTGCAGATATTGTTTCCCGAAGACATTTACCAAGACAATAAAGCTCCGATTCACACAGCTGGTGTTGTCAAATTGTGATTATTATTATTATTATTATACAGTATTTATAAAGCGCCAACAGTTCACCCAGCGCTGTACATTACAGAGGGAGTTTGTTAATGATTGGACTTGGGGCTGGAAGGAGAGGTTGAAATCCAGAATGACACCAAGTACTCTGGCCTGCGGGGCGGGCCTGATAGTGGCATTGTTGGACGTGATGGAGAGGTCGGGGGGAGGGGGGGCGCGGGCTGGGGGGAAAACTAGGAGCTCGGTTTTGGAGAGGTTCAGTTTCAGGAAGTGGAGCAACATCCAATCTGATATGTCGTTCAGTAGGCTTGTGATTCGGGTGGAGACTGAGGGGGTTTGACGAGCATACAGACTGTCCCCGGGTGCAGCAGTCTCCGGACCTCAATATCATAGAGCCACTATGGTCAATAATGGAGAACAAGATCTGGGCTCATTTTATCTGTGTGTAGTACCTTCCTGGTTACACTAGGTGGAGCTACACCATGATGGCTAGAGAGGATCTGATTAGCAGCTCAGGTGAGATAGTCGGAGGGGTCAACATTTGGTCTGGACTGAGAGGCGCTGCAGACCAGCCCCTCTGGAATTTCCCCCTGCTCTGAAGCGTTTGAAGGAGGTCCTTGAAGGCAGTGGGTGCATCTGGGGAGTGGTTGGCTGCACCTTTTGGGGACCTCAGCCAGTCCCCAACAGGAGGCTTGGCAATTGGCTGGACTCCCTTAAAAGGCGTTTGAGTCTGCACAGTAGCAGGAGTGAGGAGTAGGAGTTGGAGAAGAGTGTGAGTCAGGAAGACGTGAGGCTGGAAGAAGAAGGCTGCCAGGTCTGCTGAGATGGGGCCTGACTGTGAGCCTGGAGACAGAGAGGAGGAAACCTCAGGGCCCACTGGTCCCCTGAGTGAGGACCACCTGTGTGGCAGGCCTGGAAACCACAGTCATTCCACAAGCTGTACAGGAGAGCATCTGAGTGAGTACACCTCCTGGGCGGATAAGGGAAGAAGCACTCTGGTGGGAAACCAGATTAGCCCCCTACTAGTGACTGTGCACCTTATTTGAAAAAACAGGATCCAGATCCCCTGCTCAGGAAGGAAAACCTTCAGATTTCTGGGCGAAGAGGAGATCATCTGGGGTCTGAGGTACTACAACTGGAGTTGCTGGCTAGCACCCCAACCGAGGCTGTGTGTCAAAGAGAAGAAGCTGTGAATAGTTCAGGAAGTTTGTCCTCAGATTTTGGTTCCCTTGGACATCCTATACACCCCCCTTACCCCATCCAAGTTGAATCCCCTCAATAAAATAACAAAACCAACGCTCCAGGCCTGATGTATGTCTATGGATGAACGCTTGTGTGGAAGATGCTAACTGACTGGCTGTGCAGGACTATAGGGGACCCAAATTCAACAGAAACCCCCAAGGGGGTAGTACTACATGTGCAAGAACTGGAACAATCTTTGAATGAAGAGAGGTATCAGATTCCATCATCCATCATCCAAGGCTGATATTTGTCAGTTGGCAGGAGAATTCAGGTCGTCTTGGATGCCAAAGGTGGTCCAACACCATATTAGTCACATGATTTTGTTATTTCCATCATTTTATCCAACCTCCGTGTATTGTACAGGACACCAGGGATGGCTCTTGGACAGGAGATATGTGTCCACTTGTTTGGGTTATAGTCCCTTGAAGACCTGAATTCAGTTTGGAGTACTCAGGGGCAGGGGTGGACTGACCAATTGGAAACTCAGGCCCTGCCCGAGGGCTCGGGGTCAGTAGGGGGCCCCATGAGATGCCCCTGGTACCTTTTTCATAGGCTTTTTTGAGTTTGGGCAAGGACACAAGGGCCCCATTTGCCTATGGGCCCCATGAGTTGTCAGTCCGCTCCTGCTCAGGGGTTCTTATCCATGCAAGATGAGAGGTTTTCATTGAAAAGGGTTCAGCTGACCTGTGGTTTGCCCAGGATTGGTAAGTTCTCAGTCGACACACATCCAACACCTCCTGCGCTCAGGGACCCAGATCAGAAGAAAGCCAATCAAATAAATTGATAAATGTTCGTCCAACACCGATCAATGGTTGTGCGGCTCTAACATGAAGCTGGGGAAGCTCAATATTGACTGTAGCAGAGAACAAAAAACAAAAAGCGCACCAACCTTGCGCATCACCTCAGTAAGCAATTCATGAATTTGTTGATAAATTCTACTCACAAGAGCAGCAGTAAGAAATATAACATCCAAAACCAAACACAGGGTAGGAGACACGTGCGAGTTCCATCCGGAAGGGCGATAAACTCTTGGCCAAACTGACGCATTTCAAAGGGGAGTCCCTTCTTCCTCAGTGAGGTAATGCGCAAGGTTGGTGCGCTCTGGTTTTTGTTCTCTACTACAGTTGGAAAGTTCTCATTTGGAACCCGGAATTCGGAATCTCGGAGAGACTTTGGGTGCCAAAGAGCCTCCAACCCTGACTAGAGGAACTTTGTCCCGAAAGGGTCACCCTGCCTGCAGGAGAGGCCTAAAAAGGAGCAGGAAGGAGTCATTACTGGCCTGTGAGCTGGAGAGTGAGCCAGATCACGGCTTTCAGAAAGTGTGGCCTGTCTGGTGACTGAGATAGTGTTTGCTGAGCTCCAGCAGCTGTCAGCGATCGCTCCCTCAGCGTCACGCATCAATGCGCCAGCGCCGGATCCCTGTCAGCCGCGGCGGTGCGCATGCGTGGGAGTGTGCGGTTGCGCGCATGCGCACTAGCTACACGACACCACAAGGCGGGCTATTTAGATCACCAACACAGTTTAGCCCAAGCCTTCTGGTCTACAACGTCCCGCACTTCATAACCTGGTCCTGTTGCCTGTATCTGATCTGACTAAGAAAGAACTCCGCCTGCACCGACCCCGCTATCCCTGACTAAGAAAGAACTCCGCCTGCACCGACCCCGGCTATCCCCGACTAAGAAAGAACTCCGCCTGCACCGACCCCGGCTATCCCCGACTAAGAAAGAACTCCGCCTGCACCGACCCCGGCTATCCCTGACTAAGAAAGAACTCCGCCTGCACCGACCCCGGCTGTATCCCTGACTAAGAAAGAACTCCGCCTGCACCGACCCGGCTATCCCCGACTAAGAAAGAACTCCGCCTGCACCGACCCCGGCTAATCCCTGACTAAGAAAGAACTCCGCCTGCACCGACCTGCACGCTATCCCCGACTAAGAAAGAACTCCGCCTGCACCGACCCGCTATCCCCGACTAAGAAAGAACTCCGCCTGCACCGACCCCGGACTAAAGAACTCCGCACTGCACCGACCCCGGCTATCCCTGACTAAGAAAGAACTCCGCCTGCACCGACCCCGGCTATCCCTGACTAAGAAAGAACTCCGCCTGCACCGACCCCGGCTATCCCTGACTAAGAAAGAACTCCGCCTGCACCGACCCCGGCTATCCCTGACTAAGAAAGAACTCCGCCTGCACCGACCCCGGCTATCCCTGACTAAGAAGAAACTCCGCCTGCACCGACCCCGCTATCCCTGACTAAGAAAGAACTCCGCCTGCACCGACCCCGGCTATCCCTGACTAAGAAAGAACTCCGCCTGCACCGACCCCGGCTATCCCTGACCGCCTGCACCGACCCGGGCTAAAGAAAGAACTCCGCCTGCACCGACCCCGGCTATCCCTGACTAAGAAAGAACTCCGCCTGCACCGACCCACGGCTATCCCTGACTAAGAAAGAACTCCGCCTGCACCGACCCCGGCTATCCCTGACTAAGAAAGAACTCCGCCTGCACCGACCCGGCTATCCCTGACTAAGAAAGAACTCCGCCTGCACCCCCGGCTATCCCCGACTAAGAAAGAACTCCGCCTGCACCGACCCCGGCTATCCCCTGACTAAGAAAGAACTCCGCCTGCACCGACCCCGGCTATCCCTGACTAAGAAAGAACTCCGCCTGCACCGACCCGGCTATCCCCGACTAAGAAAGAACTCCGCCTGCACCGACCCCGGCTATCCCTGACTAAGAAAGAACTCCGCCTGCACCGACCCCGGCTATCCCTGACTAAGAAAGAACTCCGCCTGCACCGACCCCGGCTATCCCTGACTAAGAAAGAACTCCGCCTGCACCGACCCCGGCTATCCCTGACTAAGAAAGAACTCCGCCTGCACCGACCCCGGCTATCCCTGACTAAGAAAGAACTCCGCCTGCACCGACCCCGGCTATCCCTGACTAAGAAAGAACTCCGCCTGCACCGACCCGGCTATCCCTGACTAAGAAAGAACTCCGCCTGCACCGACCCCGGCTATCCCTGACTAAGAAAGAACTCCGCCTGCACCGACCCCGGCTATCCCCGACTAAGAAAGAACTCCGCCTGCACCGACCCCGGCTATCCCTGACTAAGAAAGAACTCCGCCTGCACCGACCCCGGCTATCCCTGACTAAGAAAGAACTCCGCCTGCACCGACCCCGGCTATCCCTGACTAAGAAAGAACTCCGCCTGCACCGACCCCGGCTATCCCTGACTAAGAAAGAACTCCGCCTGCACCGACCCCGGCTATCCCTGACTAAGAAAGAACTCCGCCTGCACCGACCCCGGCTATCCCTGACTAAGAAAGAACTCCGCCTGCACCGACCCCGGCTATCCCTGACTAAGAAAGAACTCCGCCTGCACCGACCCCGGCTATCCCTGACTAAGAAAGAACTCCGCCTGCACCGACCCCGGCTCTAAGAAAGAACGCACCGACCCCGGCTGCATCTGCACCCTGGCCTGGCTATCCAGATCTTCTGGGCCTCATCACCCCGCCTACCGTCATCTCCAGACCCACCCCCGGCTACCTGACCTGCACCCTAGTTATCCCCCTAAGATAACCCGCCTGCATCCGCCCACTATCCCTAAGCTCCTGCATCTGCACCTGACCTGCACCCTAGTTACTGCCATACCTATCCGCTTCCGCACCTACGCTCCTGCATCTGCACCTGGCCTGCATCCCCCGGTTACTGCCATATCTAAGAACCGCTGCCACACCGACCTACGCTCCTGACTATCCGCACCTGACCTGCCCGACCTAGTTACCGCCTACATACCTATCCGCTTCCGCACCTACGCTTCTGCATCTGCACCTGGTCTGTATCCTGGTTGCCGCCATACCTATCCGCTGCTGCACCTTCACCCTGGTTCCTGCATCCGCATCTGGTCTGCATCCGGATCTTCTGGGTCATCACCTGCTACCGTCATCACCTGCCTCCGTCCCGACCTCCACCCACACCTGGCCTGCACCCTGGTTACCCATACCTATCCCATACCTATCCACTGCTGACACCCACATTCCTGCACACCTCACCTGGCCTGCACCCTGGTTACCTGGTTACTGCCATACCTATCCGCTGCCACACCTACCCTGCATTCTGACCTGCTGCGCCATACCTATCCGCTTCACCACCTACGCTTCTGCATCTGCACCCTGGTTGCACCCACCCTGGGTTACCGCCATACCTATCCGCTGCTACAGCCCACCCACATTCCTGCACCTGCACCTGGCCTGTATCCTGGTTACCGCCATACCTATCCCGCACGCACCACACGCACCCACACCTGGCCTGCACCCTGGTTACGCTCCTATCCGCTGCCACAGCCCATTCCTGCACCTGGCCTGCATCCTGGTTACCGGTTACCTATCCGCAGACGCACCTACGCCATGCACCCTGGTTACTGGTTACCTATCCTATCCGCTGCCACAGCCACATTCCTGCACCCGCACCTGGCCTGTATCCTGGTTACCGCCATACCTATCCGCTGCCGCTGATATCAGGGGCTCAGGGGAGTAGTAAGAGGATGCCTCCTCGCCACGTCAGGCTCCCCAACCAGGTACGTGACAGCAGCCCTTGTGGCACCCTGAAGAAGACAGGGACCCTAAACCCTGGTGTGGGACTTGTGTTCTGGCGGTGAGCCATTTTGTTGTTTTTTTCATTTCTACAGAAGTATAGGTTGCTTGTGTTTATTATTACTTATACGGGGGGGGGGGGCTGTCTGGTGATCTCAGGTCCCCCATATTACTATATAGACACAGTATATATTAGGTGCTGTAGAGATGGGGGCCACTTGTAGGGATATCGGCCCGGGTGCAATCCTGGGAAGAGAAGGATGTAAAATATAAAGCAGGCGGCAGGTGCGCACAGCGGGACTTACAACGGGAGGAATTTCCCGACATAGTTTAATAAATGTCGAGGTTACATTTACGTTGGAATATTCGTCCCGTTGTGGGTCCCGCTGTGCGCACCTGCCGCCTCCTTTATATATATTTATACACTTTCAATGGCACATTTAAAGCTGAAACCTTAATCTGCTTCTATTTTACGTTTCCTGATTCTTTCCCTGCCCACCCCCATCAACACGGTAACAACATTTATTTTTTTTTAATAAAAGCTTTCTGTGTTAAAATACAGACCTTGTTTTAGACCCAGCGACGATGTCTTTGCTTCTCTATGCAACGCAGGCAGATCATGGCTGGTGGGAGGGGCTGAAAACATCACAGCACCCTGCTTCAGTACTCCTCTCCCTCAGCACCTGATGCAAGCAACGGGCTGCTTCTTGGGAGCAGTTATGGAAAAATTAAAATGCCTTGATGGGCGGGTGTTAGTCTGGAGGAGTGGGCGTTCCTAGACGGAATGTGTTTGCATACAGACCACCCTAGGTAACGCCCACGTGTGAGGCTGAGCCTCCATGATCCAAAGATCTGGAATCTAGACATTTCGTTCTTAATCAAAATTCGGATGAAATTTTGTTATTTGGAGATTCTGCTGTATCCGAATTTTACAAATTGCAATATCGGGGGGTCAGGGCTGCTCTGTGCAAACCCACAGCACAGAGCAGGTAAGTATAACACGTTATGGAAAAAAAAATGTTCTTTAGTATCACTTTAAAGCCGAGTTCCACTCACCCTGTCAAAAAATAAAAGTCAGCAGCTACAAAAACTGTGGAGGCCGGCATCTTCAGTGTGGGCACCCAGCTTCACACCCGGGTACCCACTGCGCATGCGCTAGTAGTGCTGAGATTCATGAATGGTTCTGTAGTCTTCTGGGACCTGTCACGTGTCCCAGAAGACTACAGGGAGGGAGGACACCTTCCGCTTCCGATTGTCTAGGCGATCGGACCGGAAGTGGGAGCGGGTACCTCTCGAATGCGGGTACCCGCTCCCACCCCCAAAGGTGCCAATCCATAATGGGGAGCGGTCCTTAAAGAGGAACTTCCCCTTTTGGGTGGAGCTCCGCTTTAAGCAAACGGGTGAAAATAGCAGCGCCATCTCTGCCCAGATATGGTCTCCAGTCCATATTACCATTTTACTATTGATGACAGCTTGGGGATCCACCATTCGGCTATCAGTACCATCGGGATCGGCCGTGGGCGCCATGACTGTTGCAGTTTTCATTTCCAGTCAGTGGGTGTTGAGCATTGTGACTGGTGATGGATTCACAATGAGGGACGCTGGGGGAATTGTTTTTTCTACTAAATAACTTGGAAATGTGTGACCATGTAGGACCTCAGGCTCCACTCTAAGCAAGGACCTATCGATGACTCCCATTGGTTGTAGATGCTGGCGTTAGGAGAACCAGTCCTGGCTCTCGTTGAAAAAAATATAAAACTAAAATAGTGTATTACCTTCAAATAAATGTATATACCGTATTTTTCGCTCCATAAGACGCACCTGACCATAAGACGCACCTAGGTTTTAGAGGCGAAAAACAAGAAAAAAAATATATTCTGAACCAATGGACTGCAGACAGTAAAGGAGATGACCAGAGACTGCGGACCTTTGGGGAGAGAGAGGGAGCGGGTACCTGAATTCCCACTTTCGCGGAGTTGTCCTTCCCTCTTCTTCCCGCGCCGGCTTCTGTGACAGCCCACTGCGGATGCGCGAGAAGTGCTGCGCTTTGTGAATGGCCCAGAGCCCTCTGGGACCTGTCATGTGTCCCAGAAGACACCGGACCATTCAAAAAGCGAAGCGCATGCGCAGTGGGCTCCCGGCTGTCACAGAAGCCGGCGCGGGAAGACTGTGCAGCGCTGGAGCGAGGAACAGGTAAGGCCCTGCAGGAGAGAAGAGCTGAGCGGCCGGCCCGGTATTCTGTCATGGTGGCGGCACAAATACCGGACCGGCCGCTTTATATTCGCTCCATAAGATGCACTGACATTTTCCCCCCTTTTTTGAAGGGGAAAAAAGTGCGTCTTATGGAGCGAAAAATACGGTACCTTTTAAACAAATGAGTATATACTAAAACTGTACAAAAATTAATATATTATATTGACATCAATAGATTCAACTGTGAGTAACACGTGAATCATGCAAAATCACTGTGTGTACACATGGATCCCTTCAGAAGAAGTCCGAAAGTGACGAAACGCGTCCGTAGACGTGACGTATTTGAAGGTAATACACTATTTTAATAAAATAATCTTAGAAAAGCGCCACACTTTTGACCATATATAAATAAACATCTGTAGCCGCAACTCCCAAACCCAAAAATATTTTGGCATAAAAAATTGGAAAAATAAATAGGAATGCGCTAAACCATTAAATATAACAACATAATAAAGTGTCCGTAAATAAATCTGTGAAAGTCCAAACACCATAAATATATCAAAAATTCATCTTGTGAAAATCATATCACCGTGACCAGTCCACCACCAAATACATCGGATGGACTCACCAGAACTAAATGCTGATCAGGTTATAGACCAGCACAAGCACTTGGCTCTGGGAGCGACGAATAAAGCGGTATCCAGACCAGGGGCGGACTGACAACTCACGGGACCCCGGGCAATAGGGGATCATGGGGCCCCCGGGCAATAGGGGATCATGGGGCCCCTATGTCCGCGCCCCACACTCAAAAAAAGCCTATGAAAAGGTATCAGGGGCATTTCATGGGGCCCCCCACTGACCCCGGCCCCTCGGGCAGTGCCTGAGTGCTCCAATGGTCAGTCCGCCCCTGGTGCAGACTATACATGCAATGTTCTGCAGTGGTAATCACATTTCCAGGTACTCAGCAGCAATACTCCGCAATGGTGGAAAATATCTCAATGTAAGGAGCAATACTCTGCAGCCAATCCTCCCAGGATGAGCCTTTTCATATACCAACGTATCTCCATAAATATAGGGACCACACTCAGGGACAAAGGAGAAGAAATGATGGTGCAGCACGTTTAAAACAAAATGACATTTAATAAAACCTCACAGCACTCACAAGTAAGGTATCTAGACCAACACCAGCAGGAACAGCATTACACAGCACTGGTAATGGACGAGCCCCGCTCACCGCGGATCACCACCGACAGTCACAGGGAACATCTTGACGTCAACATCAAGTAAGCCACGCCCTACGTTACCGCCCTGTGAAGACGTCGTGGTGACGAAACGCGTAGGGTGTGGCTTACTTGATAT
Source organism: Staurois parvus (assembly GCA_951230385.1). NCBI lineage: Eukaryota > Metazoa > Chordata > Amphibia > Anura > Ranidae > Staurois > Staurois parvus. The sequence goes on along the minus strand of CATNWA010015392.1, from coordinate 223,794 downwards.
AGGACGTTCCCTGTGGCTTACTTGATGAGGGCATTACACAGCACTGGTAATGGACGAGCCCCGCTCAGCGCAGATCACCACCGACAGTCACAGGGAACATCTTGACGTCAACATCAAGTAAGCCACGCCCTACGGTACCGCCCTGTGAAGACGTCGTGGTGACGAAACGCGTAGGTTGTGGCTTAATTGATGTAGGACGTTCCCTGTGGCTCACTTGATGAGGGAGTTACACAGCACTGGTAATGGACGAGCCCCGCTCACCGCAGATCACCGCCGACAGTCACAGGGAACGTCCTCATCAAGTAAGCCACAGGGAACGTCCTACATCAAGTAAGCCACGCCCTACGCGTTTTGTTACCATGACGTCCTCACGGGGCGGTGCTGTAGGGCGTGGCTTACTTGATGTTGACGTCAGGATGTTCCCTGTGACTGTCAGTGGTGATCTGCGGTGAGCGGGGCTCGTCCATTACCAGTGCTGTGTAACGCTGTTCATGCTAGTGTCGGTCTGGACACCTTACTTGTGAGCAGGGGCGGACTGACAACTCATGGGGCCCCGGGAAATAGGGGATCATGGGGCCCCTGTGTTCTTGCCCAAATTCAAAAAAGCCTATGAAAAAGGTACCAGGGGCATCTCATGGGGCCCCCTACTGACCCCGGGCCCTTGCGCAGTGCCCGAGTTTCCAAATGGTCAGTCCGCCACTGCTTGTGAGTGCTATGGGTTTTATTAAATGTCATTTTGTTTTAAACGTGCTGCACCATCATTTCTTCTCCTTTTGTCCCTGAGTGTGGTCCCTATATTTATGGAGATACGTTGGTATATGAAAAGGCTCATCCTGGGAGGATTGGCTGCAGAGTATTGCTCCTTACATTGAGATATTTTCCACCATTGCGGAGTATTGCTGCTGAGTACCTGGAAATGTGATTACCACTGCAGAACATTGCATCTATAGTCTGGATCAGGGGCGGACTGACCATTGGAGCACTCAGGCACTGCCCGAGGGCCCGGGGTCAGTGGGGGGCCCCATGAAATGCCCTGATACCTTTTCATAGGCTTTTTTTGAGTGTGGGCCGGGACATAGGGGCCCCATGATCCCCTATTGCCCGGGGGCCCCATGATCCCCTATTGCCCGGGGGCCCCGTGAGTTGTCAGGCCGCCCCTGGTCCGGATACCGCTTTTTTCGTCGCTCCCAGAGCCAAGCGCTTGTGCTGGTCTATAACCTGATCAGCATTTAGTTCTGGTGAGTCCATCCGATGTATTTGGTGGTGGACTGGTCACGGTGATATGATTTTCACGGTGTGTGATTTTCACAAGATGAATTTTTGATATATTTATGGTGTTTGGACTTTCACAGATTTATTTACGGACACTTTATTATGTTGTTATATTTAATGGTTTTGCGCATTCCTATTTATTTTTCCAATACACTATTTTAGTTTTATATTGTTTTCGAGGTATCATGTGGTCCGGAATGTTGGAAATGTTGAAGTTGGACACACAGGATTGAGGATTTTGGTGGACTAAAAAATTTATTTTTGGGACTTTAATTTGTTTTAAATTATTCATTTTTTAATTAATTAATTTTTTTGGTGTGATTGTTTTATTGAGTTGAGTTGAAGGAAAAGGCTTTATTATTAGTATTTGCTTTCAAGGGTGAAAGTGTGACTTTTTCTTGGGTTTAACCTCCCTGGCGGTCTGATTATTTCAGATTTTTGGTGCTCAAAGCGGTACATTTTTTTGCATGGAAATATGTAGTTTTTTTATTGTAGGCTGTAATTCTTAGGAATAACTCCCTGAAATCTGTCCGGACAAGAGTCTAGTAAACATCCCGGGGAGGATAAAATCTGAAACACGAAATCATAAATTATAATTTAATAAATAATCAGAAAATAATAATAATATAATAATAATAAATGTAATTCAATAATATAATCACCAAAAACACTGAAATGTGAAATATAGCGCCAAGTTGGCCCATCGCTGAGCTCAGTCGCAGAATCGTTTTCAGTGTCTGATGAGGAATTTCCCCCACCAATCATTATCACTCAATTCTGCAAGTGGTTCTGATTTACTATCGCTGTTCTCTAGCCGGTCTAAAACCGCGTCTGACCTAAAGGGACGCTTTTTGGACGCCATGGACGTTTCTCAGTTTCCAGGCAGAAAGGGCGGTAAAAATGCAGGCAGGGCGCCGCACAAAGCACTCGGGACACAATGTATGTGAAATGGTTTGATACAGGAATGTTATACGATGTGATTTTAGTGTATTTAGTGAATGGCACTTTTTGTCATTTTTTAATTTCCCGCCAGTTCCGTCCCCCGTACGTCCCGACGTCGCAGGAACCCGGAAGACAGATGCCGGCATCGGCCGGAGGACATTACAGGGGACACTGCAGGGGGAACATCGTGGGAGTGCAGGACAAGGTAAGTGATCGAGGGATCGTGGAGCAACGCTGCAGTGTATTCCCGAGTGTAGCTCGGGGGGGGGTTACCGCTTGTGGTGCTGAAACTTCACCCCGAGCTACACTCGGGAATACCTCCGGGGGGGTTAAAGTTGGGTTTCACGATTAGAAGTATCTTTGGGTTATAAGTTGCCGAGTGATTTATTTAATAACCGTCCATCATGGGAACCACCAAGCCATTGGGCTGCGTTTTTTGCTTTACCACGGCTCCATTCTGATGGTTCCTCGGGTCGGATTCAACATGCAATCTTAGTATCATGTTTGTTTTCCTGTCACCGGAGATTAACGCAGCTGGACCACTTTTATTTTTCATAAATTGTTTCTGGAGAAAACCGATGTGAGATTTAGTCATCGTCATGGCTACGGGACAAATGTTACACAAGCCCGTCCTATACACACAAGAGGAAAGAAACATCGGTTTTGTTGGAGGAAAGAAATTATTTTGCTAATTATGTTCCTGTTGAGAATCAAATAATATTTTACTATTGTAATTTGGATGGTAAATCTTCGATGGATCTTGGCACTCGATATATAGATGACTTGAAGGCAGAGAGGAGACACCACATAGAATATTTATCTCTGCCAGGAAGCCGAGTCTTTTCACAGTATTTTATCTACAGCTGTGAATGTGATCATCCGGAGATAAACATCCTCACTTGTGTGAGCTCACATTGTTTTCCCATTTAGTTTGTAAATATACATGAATGTGGGGGCCCCGGGGGCCATAATTGTGAGTGATAGGGCCAAACTACCTCTCTAATCTCCCCTGTTGTCTATAATGGTCACATGATCGGGAGCTGGTCCTGTTGGCTACGGATCATTATTGGAGACTGGCATGGGTGGAGCTTGAGGGGTCGCATTGGTGACCCCACCCATGCTCCAGAGGGCCACATGTGGCCTTCATGTCAAATTGGGTTTTACACTGTGTTGTTGGGAAAAGCACTTGTCACCCTGCGTAGGTACAGTAATTTGGTAAAGTCAGAGGGCCCGGGCTGGCCATGCAGTGGCCCACCCAGGTCCTCTGAGGTTCCGGTTTTCAACTACACAGGGTGATAGGGAAAGCCCTTTCCCCCAATAGGGTACTCTCTGTTCAGCCCATTGCCTTCCCTCCCTGCTTAGCCCTGCTCAACCAAACACAAGGTGGGGGCAGGCAGGCCACACTCTGAGCTGCCAGGTGGAAGGGTTGGGCTTGTATGTGATTCAGGAAGTCAGAGGGACCCCAGGCTTGGCCCTCTGAATTTCTTCTTTTATACAAACCCAATGCTTCCACCTGGCAGCCCAGAGCATCTTGGAATATCTTGTATCTTGGTAGTATTTTGCATCTTGGTTGTATCTTGAGAGTATCTTGGTCTATGTTGGGAATATCTTGCTTGTATATTGGGAGTATCTTGGTCTGTCGTGGGGGTAAGTATCTTGCTTATATCTTGTATCTTGGGAGTATCTTGATGTATCTTGGGACTAACTTGGTCTTGGGATACTTGCTTGTACAGTATCTTGGGAGTTTCTTGGTCTGTCTTGGGAGTATCTTGCGCGTATCTTGGAAGTATCTTGGTCTGTTGTGGGGATATCTTGCTTGTATCTTGTATCTTGTATCTTGGGTGTATTTTGGGAGTATCCTGGGACTAACTTAGTCTATCTTGGGAACATCTTGCTTGTACAGTATCTTGGGAGCATCTTGCTGTACCATGGGAGTTTCTTGGTCTGTCTTGGGTGTATCTTGCATGTATCTTGTGAGTATCTTGGTCTAGTTTGGGATTATTTTGCTTGTATCTTGGGAGTATCCTGGTCTAACTTGGGAGTTTCTTGGTCTGTTTTGGGAATATCTTGCTTGTATCTTCAGAGTATCTTTGTCTATCTTGGGAGTATCTTGCTTGTATCTAGGGAGCATCTTGATGTATCTTTGGAGTATCTTGGTCTATCTTAGGATAATCTTGTTTCTATTGTGGGAATATCTTGCTTGTATTTTGGGAGTATCTTGGTCTAACTTGACAGTTTCTTGGTCTGTCTTGGGAGTTTCTTGCTTGTATCTAGGGAGTACAGTATCTTGGTATATTTTGGGAGTATCTTGGTCTAATTTGGGATTATCTTGGTCTATCTTGCTTGTATCTTGGAAGTTTCTTGGCCTGTCTTTGGTGTATCTTTCTTGTATCTTTATACTGTATAGAAGGGAAGATGGTGGTTTGGGAGTAAATTTTGGGTTATACCTGAACATATACTTTACCTTATTTATAAACAAAATATAGTGACCTTTGTCAACCAGATTTCTATGGAACCCCAAGGTTCCTTTAAGGTTTTTCTCCTCTCCTCTGGCTGACGGTGGGCAGATCATGTGTCCAGAGCAGAGTGGCATGAAAATCAGTAAGTATATTCATCACAGTTTTAAGAGTAGTTAGGTTAACCCGGAATTCCATTTTAATCGGCAGCACAGTGGCTAAATGGTTAGAACTTCTGCCTGGCAGTACTCGGGTTGTTGGTTTGAATCCCAACCACGGCACCACCTGCCTGGAGTTTGCATGTTCTCCTTGTGCCTGTATGGGTTTCCTCTGGGTACTCCGGTTTCCTCCCACACTCCAAAGACATGCTCAGAGGTTACTTGGCTCCTGTCTAAACTGGCCCTAGTGTCTTTATGTATGAATGTGAGTTAGGGACTTTAGTTTGTACACCCCTTAAGGCACAGGTTTCAAACTGGAGGCCCTCCAGCTGTTGCCAAACTGCAAGTCCCATGAGGCATTGCCAGATTGACAGTTACAAGCATGACTCCCAAAGGCAGAGGCATGATGGGACTTGTAGTTTGGCAACAGCTGGGGGGCCACCAGTTTGACATCCCTCCCCTAAGGGTTAGGGGCTGATGTGAATGTACAATTCATATGTAAAGTGCTGCGTAAATTGACAGCACTATACAGTGCAGGAAATGCGTATTTGCTCCCCGGCTGATGTTGAATGTTCGCCCCTCACACAGAAATGATCGGTCTAACAATGTAATGTTCGCCCCTCACACAAAAATGATCGGTCTAACAATGGAATGTTCGCCCCTCACACAGAAATGATCGGTCTAACAATGTAATGTTCGCCCCTCACACAGAAATGATCGGTCTAACAATGGAATGTTCGCCCCTCACACAGAAATGATCGGTCTAACAATGGAATGTTCGGTGTAACACTGAGAGACAGAATACAACAACAAATTCAGCAGAAATGCGTCTAACAAATGATGACGGATCTGCATGTTCATGAGGGAAAGAAGGATTTGATCCCCTTCACAAAACATGACTTAGTACTTGGTGGCCAATCCCTTGTTGGCAATCACAGAGGTCAGATGTTTCCTGGAGTTGGCCCCCAGGTTCGCACACATCTCAGGAGGGATTTTGCCCCACTCCTCTTGGCAGATCCTCTCCAAGTCATTAAGGTTTGGTGGCTGACGTTTGGCAACTCGAACTTTCAGCTCCCTCCAGAGATTTTCAATCGGATGAAGGTCTGGAGACTGGCTAGGCCACTCCAGGACCTTAATGTGCTTCTTCTTGAGCCGCTCCTTTGTTGCCTTGGCCGTGTGTTTTGGGTCATTGTCATGCTGGAACACCCATCCACCACCCATTTTCAATGCCCTGACTGAGGTAAGAAGGTTCTCACCCAAGATTTGAGGGTACATTGCCCCGTCCATCGTCCCTTTGATGCGGTGCAGTTGTCCTGTCCCCTTAGCAGAAAAACACCCCCAAAGCAGAATGTTTCCACCACCATGTTTCACAGTTGGGATGGTGTTCTTGGGGTCATAGGCAGCATTCCTCCTCCTCCAAACACGGTGAGTTGAGTTGATGCCAAAGAGCTGGATTTTGGTCTCCTCTGACCACAACACTTCCCACCAGTCCTCCTCGGCATCATTCAGATGTTCAGTGGCAGACTTCAGACGGGCCTGGACATGGGCTTTCTTGAGCAGAGGGACCTTGCGGGCACTGCAGGATTTCAGTCCTTGTCGGCGTAGTGTGTTCCCAATTGTTTTCTTGGTGACTGTGGTCCCAGCTGCCTGGAGATCATTGACAAGATCCTCACGTGTAGTTCTGGGATGATTCCTCACTGTTCTCATGATCATTGACACTCCACGAGGGGAGATCTTGCATGGTGCACCAGACCTAGGGAGACTGACACTTGTTTTGTGTTTCTTCCATTTGTGAATGATTGCACCAACTGTTGTCACCTTCTCACCAAGCTGCTTGGCCATAGTTTGGTAGCCCAGTCCAGCCTTGTGTAGGTCTACCATCTTGTCCCTGACATCCTTGGACAGCTCTTTGGTCTTTGCCATGGTGGGAGAGTTTGGAATCTGATGGTTTGATGGCTCCTGTGGACAGGTGTCTTTTATACAGGTAACACAATGAGATTAGCAGCACTCCCTTTAAGAGACTGCTTCTAATCTCAGCTTGTTACCTGTATGAGAGACACCTGGGAGCCAGAAATCCTGCTGAATGATAGGGGATCAAATCCTTCTTTCCCTCATGAACATGCAGATCAGTCATCATTTGTTAGACGCATTTCTGCTGAATTTGTTGTTGTATTCTGTCTCTCAGTGTTACAGTGAACATTCCATTGACCGATCATTCCGAACATTCCATTGTTAGACCGATCATTTCTATGTGAGGGGCGAACATATGTGACCGGGAGGGGCGAACATTCCATTGAGACCGATCATTCTATGTGAGGGGCAAACATTCAGCAGCAGGGGGGCAAATACGCATTTCCTTCACTGTATATATATGTATTGAATACGGCCAAAATCCCTCCTGAGATGTGTGAGAACCTGGGGGCCAACTCCAGGAAACGTCTGACCTCTGTGATTGCCAACAAGGGATTGGCCACCAAGTACTAAGTCATGTTTTGTGAAGGGGATCAAATCCTTCTTTCCCTCATGAACATGCAGATTCGTCATCATTTGTTAAACGCATTTCTGCTGAATTTGTTGTTGTATTCTGTCTCTCAGTGTTACACCGAACATTCCATTTTTAGACCGATCATTTCTGTGTGAGGGGCGAACATTCCATTGTTAGACCGATCATTTCTGTGTGAGGGGCGAACATTCCATTGTTAGACCGTTCATTTCTGTGTGAGGGGCGAACATTCCATTGTTAGACCGATCATTTTTGTGTGAGGGGCTAACATTCAGCATCAGGGGGGCAAATACACATTTCCTTCCCTGTATACGTACCTGTAATAAATAAATAATTTGGTATCAGCCTCTTGCAATCCTATCTACAGCAGAGCTCAGGCTGGGAGAGGGAGAAACAGCACACGCAGCCAATCGGTTGTGCTAACAAGAAACATTCTGATAGGAGGTGAGATCAGGGTGACAGGGACATGAGCTCTTCTTTGCGTTTACCTTGCTTTAGGACAGGGAGGTCAACGGTGAAATCTTCCATTCTGCTCTGACGAGAGGTTTCCTAGTCCCGGAGATAGACTTATCAGTTGAATGGCGATGATATTTCACATGCAGGACGATGTAATACATTGCAGGCCGCGGTTAAATATGAACACATGAAGGTTATCGCCGGCGATGTAATCCCGCTGAAGTAATATCACTGACTAAGGGGGTTATACATCACTGGAGGAGCTCCACGGCCCCTCGAAAATCTTTAGCTCCGGAGACATCAAACACATGGTAATAGTCATTTCACATCTCCCGTGACATCTAATCATGCTGAATATCTCGCTCTTGTGCTGAGAAAATAACTTCAGGAATCTTTCTTTGATATATATATATCCCGCGTAATCTACAGCGTCTGCTCAGCACAGCTAAATGTGTTTGCTTTGCTTGTGGCACTTCACTTTTCAGATTATCCGCCAGTTATTAAAAAAAATGTAAAAAATCCTATTTAAGCCGCACTTAAGATTTGTCCCGGGTTTGTTTTGAAGGAAATGTCACATGTAAGATTGGAATGTTGTGCCGCCGATAGATACGATGAGTTTACCCGCAAATAATTACAATATAATACACCTTATTATACTCCGCTACCTCACAGCACGCTTCCCTGCAAAACGCTTACAAGGGTTGGACAAAGTGATGGAAACAGCGGGGAAAAGATGGAAATCGCTGCCTAATATGGCGTTGGAGCGCCTTTGGCATCCAAGAGGGACGGAATTCTCCGGGGAATTGACAAATAGAAATCTTGGATGGTGGATAATGGAATCTGATATCTCTCTTCATGCAGAGATCGTTCCAGATCTAGCAGAGATGCCGGAGGAGGAAAACGAGCCCCGACCTCATTCTCCAAAATTGACTATAGTGGCTCTATGATATGGAGGTCCGGGGACTGCGGCACCCAGGGAACGTGCGAGACTTTGTCTGCATGCTCATCAAACCACGATCTGACAATGCCAGCTGTGTGAATCAGAGATTATCGTCTTGGTAAATGGCGCTGTCTTCAGGAAACAATGACTGCACCATAGGGAGGGGGGGGCACATGGGCTGCCAAAATATGTACATAGTCGCTAGCAGTGACTCTACCTTTCAAGGTGTTGATGGGGCCTGCAGAATACCAAGATGTAGCTGCCCAAATCATGCGTGCACCGCCACCATGCTTTACAGTTGGCACAAGGCAGTCCTCAATTCGTCAGACCGTATTACTTGTCATTCTGGACTCCAACCTCTCCTTCCAGCCCCAAGTCCATTCACTAACAAACTCCCTCTGTAATGTACAGCGCTGGGTGAACTGTTGGCGCTTTATAAATACTGTATAATAATAATCACAATTTGACAACACCAGCTGTGTGAATCGGAGCATTATTGTCTTGGTAAATGTCTTCGGGAAACAATATCTGCACCATGGGGTGCACACGATCGGCCAAAATTTGATTTTTTTGATTGCACCACCATGCTTTACAGTTGGCACAAGACAGTCCTGGTGGTCAGCTTGGGATGGTGTTGGTCACACGTAAACACGTCCGGTGGTTGGGAACAGTGTGAAGCGCGATTCATCGTACCATATTAAAGTCTTCCATCGATGGATCGTCCACCATTTATGGGTGTTGCCCCACTCTGTCCTCTTCTGAGCATTAATATCGGTCACTAGTGGTTCGGCCATCGCAGCTCGCCCGGGAATGTTCTGCTGATGGAGTTCCCTCCGCACAGTGTTTGTGGACACGGGATTTGGAAGACTGAGATTGAGCTCTGCAGTCACTTTTGTTGTTTCCTTATTCCGTGTCACAATCCTGCGCAACGTCCTTTTGTCTCTTTCGGTCAGGTGACCATGTGGGTGGGGCTTATGCTGATCAGACGACATTTTTCCTGGAAACTGTATTTGCCGTCAACTGTAGTTACATTTTGATACTGAACTTCGCCACATGAAAATAAATTTGGCGGCTTCAATCACAGAGGCGCCAGCTAAGCGGCACCAACAATTTGCCGTCTTTGAAGCTCAGTAATCTCTGACATGACTCCGTATTACTGGCAGCGCACGCAGCGAATGAGGAAAGCGAGGCTTCCCACCTGTTAGCCAGGTGTCTCATCACACAGCGGAAGCAAAAAAATTATACTTCACTTCCACTTTCAATGCCAAACATGTCATCACTTTCACACCTGCCAATCATGTAGTGTTTCCATATCTTTGTCCAACCCCCTGTATTTCTAATGTTGACCTTATTCAAATTGGTTCACAATATCTAAGAATTAATTCTAAGCCTAGTTACCTTAGCTGACTTCATACCAAAGGAATATTATTACAAACTGCCCAAGTCCCAGCTGGTTTTTGCTAGAGCCCCTGATGATGGAGATGGGTTGGAATCCCTAGTGGCCCCTGGAGCAGTTTGCTGTGGGCTGGTACGAGGTCATATTATAGCAACAACCCCCGACAGATTGATGTGGGCTTACCTGAAACGTAGAGTCTAAACACCAGCTGGTCTTCGCCAGAGCCGTTGATGGTGGAGGTGGGCTGGAAGGCTTAGTGGCTCCTGGAGCTCCTTTCTGCAGACTGGCACAAGTTGTGTTATAGCAACACCCCCTGGAGAGGGATGTGGGCTTACCCAAGGCATAGCAATGTCCCCAAAGAGGGATGTGGGCTTACCCCAGGCATGGAGTCTAAGTACCAGCTAGTCTTCACAAGAACCCAAGATGGTGGAAATGGGCCAGGAGCCCTGGTGGCCTCTGGAGCAGGGGCGGACCGACCATTTGGAAACTCGGGCACTGCCCGAGGGCCCGGGGTCAGTAGGGGGCCCCATGAGATGCCCCTGGTACCTTTTTGATAGGCTTTTTTGAGTTTGGGCAAGGACACAGAGGCCCCATGATCCCCTATTGCCCGGGGGCCCCATGATTTGTCAGTCCGCCCCTGCTCTGGAGCTGTTTGCTATGGGCTGGTACCAAGCTATGTTATAGCAATAACTCCCTGGTGGGTGACGCAGGCTCACACGAAGCATAGAGTCTAAGCACCAGTCAGTCTTCCTCAGAGCTCCTGGAGATGGGCTAGGACTTTAGTGGCACCTGGAGCCCTTTGCTGCAAGCTGGTGCTAGGTAGTGCTATAGCAACACCCTCTGGTGGGTGACATAGGCTTGCCCAAGACACGGAGTCTATGCACAAGCCGGTCTTCACTAGAGCCCTTGATGGCAGAGATGGGCCAGAAGCCCTAGTGGCCCCTTCAGCTCTTTGCTGTGGATGGGTAATGAGTTCTGTTATAGCAACACCCTGTAGCCCATGATGTGGACTTGCCTGGGGCACAAAGTCTAAGCACCAGCTGGTCTTCACCACAGCTTCTAATGGTGAAGATGGGGCAGGAGCCCTAGTAGCCCCTGGAGCTCTTTGCTGTGAGCTGGTACTAGGCCATAGACCTTTAGCATTGCTCCACCATCAACTTTCAGGCAAAAGTTGAGGACAGGCAAGAGGACAGCTCCAGGTGAAGGTCATGGCCAAGCATCAGGCAAGGAAGTGTTTAATTTCAAGGGGAGATCTTGGCAGGCAGCAGGCCAGACAGTAGTCAGGATAACCTGGGATAATGAAACAGGCAATCAGTACGACGGGATAGCTTATTTGCACAAAGCAGTGTAGCTTGCAAAAAAGACACATCATTGGCCACTTCCAGGGCTGCAGCTTAAATACCCTTTGGGTCAAAGGACTAACCCAACGTCATCACAGGGAGCTCAAGAAGTCCTGGCAAGGATTGTGCGAGTACCATTGGAAGTAATGGCAAGAATGTTGGAAGTCCTGGTAGAGCTTAAAGTACCATTAAAAGTGCCAGCGGAAATTCCGTGAGTACCATTGGAAGTCCTGGCAGGGATTTTGAAAGGGTCAAAGGACTAACCCAACGTCATCACAGGGAGCTATGGAAGTCCTGGTAGGGATTCTGTGAGCACCATTGGAAGTAATGGCAAAGTTACTTAAGGCCCTAGTAGATGTCTTAGTGGACCTGAAGGTTCCGGGAATCCTAGAAATGCTGAGATGGGAGGCGTAGGTGAGTCCTGGAAATGCAGAGATGGGCAAGGACTCCAGGAGACATGCTTCTAACAGGTAGCTACCAAAACATTAGTGCCTACACGTCCACGGATGATGATTTCTCGTCCAGAGATACAATATGTGCTCTTGTGGATTTATGTAGGCATCCAGATTTTAGATGCTCCATTACAGTGCAAAAAAGATAATAAAAATCAAAATGTAATCAAACCATGATAGTATTTACTGTATAATTATCATTGTTATGGACAGAAATTGAAAGAGCATTCAAGTGTTTTTGATCAAATAATTATTATTGCGGCAACCACAGAGCTGTATTCATTATTTGGCTGCGAGAAAACAAACATTCGAAATGTATTTATTCATCCTTTCATTATTTTGTTACCATTCTACACCAATTAAAGAATGCAAACCTTTCCACTCGCTTCTGACCATGCATAGCTAACGCGATCTTCCAGCAAACGTTAATTCAATCTTCCTCCTGTACCTCGCGGTGTAATGGCGAAGAGAAGAAAAAACAATGTCACCTTTTTCCAAAGGAGAACTTTGATCCTGAACTTTATCGCTCTTCACGTTAGATAAACATTGCTCTTGTCAGACGTCTCCGTAGTCAGAAGACTTTATAGGTTACAATTGGCAGTCAATACCTGAGGCTACGCCAAAAACATAAAAGCTTTTATTGAAAGGAATTAGAGAGATTTATTCCTTCTACTCATCTCGTTTATTTTTCCTCCTAATTAAAACCAGTAAAATAAGAATATAGATATTCAAATCAGTTTCCAGATTTAGGAGATTGCGCTGCCCATCCCAGCCACTCCGGTGCCCTTCCTGTCTCTTTCTGTCTTTCTCAACTCTCTATCCATCTCTCTATCCATCTCTCTATCCATCTCTTTATCCATCTCTTTATACATCTCTCTATCCATCTCTCTATCCATCTCTCTATCCATCTCTGTATCCCATCTCTCTATCCATCTCTCTGTCCATCTCTCTGTCCATCTCTCTATCCATCTCTCTATCCTCTCTCTATCCATCTCTCTATCCATCTCTCTATCCATCTCTCTATCCATCTCTTTATACATTTCTCTATCCATCTCTCTATCCATCTTTATCATCTCTTTATCCATCTCTCTATCCATCTCTCTATCCATCTCTTTATCCATCTCTCTATCCATCTCTCTATCCATCTCTCTATCCATCTCTCTATCCATCTCTCTATCCATCTCTCTATCCATCTCTCTATCCATCTCTCTATCCATCTCTTTATCATTTCTCTATCCATCTCTCTATCCATCTCTCTATCCATCTCTTTATACATTTCTCTATCCATCTCTCTATCCATCTCTCTATCCATCTCTCTATCCATCTCTCTATCCATCTCTCTATCCATTTCTCTATCCATCTCTCTATCCATCTCTCTATCCATCTCTCTATCCATCTCTTTATACATTTCTCTATCCATCTCTCTATCCATCTCTCTATCCATCTCTCTATCCATTTCTCTATCCATCTCTCTATCCATCTCTCTATCCATCTCTCTATCCATCTCTCTATCCATCTCTTTATCCATCTCTCTATCCATCTCTCTATCCATCTCTCTATCCATCTCTGTATCCATCTCTCTATCCATCTCTCTGTCCATCTCTCTGTCCATCTCTCTATCCATCTCTCTATCCATCTCTCTATCCATCTCTCTGTCCATCTCTCTATCCATCTCTCTGTCCATCTCTCTCTCCATCTCTCTATCCATCTCTCTATTCATCTGTCTATCCATCTCTCTATCCATCTCTCTATCCATCTCTCTATCCATCTCTGTATCCATCTCTCTATCCATCTCTCTATCCATCTCTCTGTCCATCTCTCTATCCATCTCTCTGTCCATCTCTCTATCCATCTCTTTATCCATCTCTCTATTCATCTGTCTATCCATCTCTTTATACATCTCTTTCTCTCCTTTCATTCCATTTCCCTCTTTCTGATTCTCTTTTTTTCTTCCTCCCTCCCCCTTTTCTCTCTCTCTCTCTTCTCTCTCTCTCTCGCTCTCCTCTTGTTCTTTTTCCTCTTTTCCTCTCTCTCTCTCTTTTTTTATCTTTCTTATTCTCTCTCTACCTTTCGCTCTATCCCCCCAATTCTCTTATGTCCTCTCTTTCCCCCTTTCTCTCTCTCTCCACCCCCCCCCCATCTCTCTCTCCCTCCACCCCTGCCCCCCCCCCCTCTCTCTCTCTCTCTCTTCTCCTACTGCCTTGCTTATTCTCTCTCTATTTTTACCTCTCTTGTTCTCTCTCTTTCCCTCTTTTTTATTCTCTCTTTCCCTCTCTCTCTCTTTCATTTTCTTTCTTTCTGTCTTACTCTTTTTCTCTCTTTTTTTCTTTCCTTTTCCTCTTTTTATTTCCTTCTTTCTCACTCTCTCTTTCCCTCTTTATTATTCTCTTTTTCTCTCTTTCATTCCCCTTCTCACTTTCTTATTCTTTTTTTTTAACCTCTATCTCTTCTTCTTGCTTTTTCTCCCCCTCTTTCTCTCTTTCTCTTTTTACTCTTGTTGCCCCCCCCCCCTCCCCTCCACTCTATCTCTCCTCTCTACTCTTTCCCTATTTTTTATTCTCTCCCTCTTTCTCCACCCCCCCTTTCTCTCTCTTGCGCTCTCTTTCTCTCTTTTTATTTGCACTCTCTCTTTCATCCCTCTCATTCTCTTTCTTAATCTGCCTCTCTTTTTCTCACCCCCCCTCTATCTTTTATCTTGTCTCTCTCCCTCTTGTTCTTTTTCTTTCTCTCCCCTTACTCTCTCCCTCTCTCTCCCTTTCACTCTATCTCCTCCTTTCTCTCTTTCCTTCTTTCTCTCTCTCTCTCTCTCTCTCATTCTCTTTCTCTCCTTCCTCTCTCTCTTTTTCCTTCTTTTTTATTCTCTCTCTCTGTTCTTCTCTTTTTCCCGCTCTCCCTCTTTTCTCCCCCCCCCCTCTCTCTCTCTCTCTCTCTCTCTCCATCTTTCCCTCTTTCTTATTCTCTCTCGGTCAATTCAAATTCAAAAGAGCTTTATTGGCAGGGCCAAATCACATTTTAGCATTGCCAAAGCAGTTTGTATGGGAAAAGGGAAGAGGGGGGGTAATATAAAGGCGGATGGGGGACGGGTCCATGTAAAGGATTATTAGGTCCTCAGTTTTTCATGTCCCTCAGTCTGCGGCATGCGGTCACATGTTGTGCAGATATTTTCCCCATTGGCTCCTCTTCTCCCAGTAGAAGTTGGAGTTTCTTCTGCTCTTCTATAGAAGTGAAGTCCTGGAAGTTGTCCTCGCCCTCTAGGACCCCCTGGTCACATTTTAGCAGGAAGTGGTCCTCATCCTCTGGGACTCCCTGGTCACATTGTAGCAGGAAATTGTCCTCATCCTCAGGACCCCCTGGTCACATTGTAGCAGGAAGTGGTCCTCATCTTCTGGGACCCCCTGGTCACATTGTAGCAGGAAGTTGTCCTCATCCTCTGGGACGCCCTGGTCACATTGTAGCAGGAAGTGGTCCTCATCTTCTGGGACCCCCTGGTCACATTGTAGCAGGAAGTGGTCCTCATCCTCTAGGACGCCCTGGTCACATTGTAGCAGGAAGTGGTCCTCGTCCTCCAAGACCCCCTGGTCACATTGTAGCAGGAAGTTGTCCTCATCCTCTGGGACTCCCTGGTCACACTGTAGCAGGAAGTGGTCCTCATCTTCTGGGCACCCCTTGGTCACATTGTAGCAGGAAGTGGTACTCGTCCTCCTGGGCACCCCTTGGTCACATTGTAGCAAGAAGTGGCACTCGCCCTCCGGGACCCCCTGGTCACATTGTAGCAGGAAGTGGTCCTCGCTCTCCAGGACCCCCTGGTCACATTGTAGCAGGAAATGGTCCTCATCCTCTGGGACTCCTTGGTCACATTGTAGCAGGAAGTGACCCTCGTCCCCCGGGACCCCCTGGTCTCATTGTAGCAGGAAATGGTCCTCATCCTCCGAGACCCCCAGGTCACATTGTAGCAGGAAGTGGCCCTCATCCTCAGGACCCCCTGGTCATATTGTAGCAGGAAGTGGCCCTCGTCCTCCAGGACCCCCTGGTCACATTGCTGGCACAGTCTACTCCCCCTAGGCTTGTAGGTCTGTCTGTGCCATCCTGGCTCAATTTCCAGGCTGTGGGCTCTCAGTCTGTACCGGCTCGGGACAATCTTTGGGGACTTGTAGCACCTCCAGGACCCCCTGGTCACATTGTAGCAGGAAATTGTCCTCATCCTCCAGGACCGGGCCGGTTTGTAGTTTCCCTGCAGTGATTGGTATTTTTTTTCTTGGATTTTGTTTTTTCATTTCTCCCCAACATATTTTTCTTGAGAATCATTCATGAAGTTATTATATTTGAGATTTAGTCAGAGCCGATGGTTGGGAGTGTGGGATGGACAAGGCTGATTGGCTGCAGGCCACGTGGCTTTGACTGGTCCTTATTGGTCAGCAGGGTCTTATGGGGGTAGGAGTCAGGACTGCTGGTTTGTAGATGGTCCCAGTATGATGGCGGCCCCTTCTGTACTGCGAGAAGCAATGGAAATCCATCCAGCTCAGACCGGCAAGCACTGTGGGAGGAGCTCCGATGGACTTGGAGGAGGTGCTTGCAGAATTCCAGATGAAAAATTTCTGGTGGGCTGGAGTCCCATTTGGGAGAGAGATTACAAAGGAGGGATCACTATGCATGGGACAGGAGCCGGAACTACAGCGGAGGGATCACTCCACATGGGACAGGAGCCGGCACTACAGAGGAGGGATCACTCTGCATGGGACAGGAGCCGGCACTACAGAGGAGGGATCACTCCGCATGGGACAGGAGCCGGCACTACAGAGGAGGGATCACTCCGTATGGGACAGGAGCCGGCACTACAGAGGAGGGATCACTCCGCATGGGACAGGAGCCGGCACTACAGAGGAGGGAT
This sequence comes from Staurois parvus, assembly GCA_951230385.1. Taxonomy (NCBI): domain Eukaryota; kingdom Metazoa; phylum Chordata; class Amphibia; order Anura; family Ranidae; genus Staurois; species Staurois parvus. The sequence goes on along the minus strand of CATNWA010015392.1, from coordinate 206,991 downwards.
CACTCCGCATGGGACAGGAGCCGGCACTACAGAGGAGGGATCACTCCGCATGGGACAGGAGCCGGCACTACAGAGGAGGGATCACTCCGTATGGGACAGGAGCCGGCACTACAGAGGAGGGATCACTCCGCATGGGACAGGAGCCGGCACTACAGAGGAGGGATCACTACGCATGGGACAGGAGCCGGCACTACAGAGGAGGGATCACTCCGCATGGGACAGGAGCCGGCACTACAGAGGAGGGATCACTCCGCATGGGACAGGAGCCGGCACTACAGAGGAGGGATCACTCCGCATGGGACAGGAGCCGGCACTACAGAGGAGGGATCACTCCGCATGGGACAGGAGCCGGCACTACAGAGAGGAGAATCACTCCGCATGGGACAGGAGCCGGCACTACAGAGGAGGGATCACTCCGCATGGGACAGGAGCCGGCACTACAGAGGAGGGATCACTCCGTATGGGACAGGAGCCGGCACTACAGAGGAGGGATCACTCCGCATGGGACAGGAGCCGGCACTACAGAGGAGGGATCACTCCGCATGGGACAGGAGCCGGCACTACAGAGGAGGGATCACTCCGCATGGGACAGGAGCCGGCCTACAGAGGAGGGATCACTCCGCATGGGACAGGAGCCGGCACTACAGAGGAGGGATCACTCCGCATGGGACAGGAGCCGGCACTACAGAGGAGGGATCACTCCGCATGGGACAGGAGCCGACACTACAGAGGAGGCGTCGGCTTATGTGACTCTCGCTCCCTACTACAGCTCCAACTGTACAGTCCCTCTGCACTGCACTCTGTTTAATGCTCTGGGGTTTTGGGTTCAGCAAGCCCTGACCACCATCTTCCAATCACCTGGCTGTGATCTGCCGGTCGCTGACTCCCGCCTTCGGGTGTGAATAAGCCCCTAAATTTTATCTGAGATACCCTATCCAAAATAAAAAAAAATGTCTTTTGATACAATTTATAGATGACGGGAATTTTCCACCTTCTCCAAATAAATAAATAATAATACATAAATAAATATTTAAATCCATGAGGCCTCATGTAAATAAATACACATGCACATATTAAATTAAAATACAAAAATATTGAAACATTTATTTTAGAAAATAACATAAAAAAAAATTATAAAACTAAATAATCATTCATTTAAAAAAGTAAATAAATGCACACATGTGAAATAAAAACAATAAATAAATAAAACATAAATAAATAATTTAAAAAAGAAACAATAATTCATTTAAAAAATGCATAAAAGTGAAATAAAAACAATAAATAAATAAAACATAAATTATTAATTAAAAAAAAAAATAATCATTCACTTAAAAAAGTAAATAAATACATACAAGTGAAATGAAAAAAAATAAATAAATAAGACATAAATAAATAATAATTAATTAAAAAAACTACAAGAAATGCATAGAAGTAAAATTAAAAATCATAAAAACATAGTGAATTTAAAAATACACATTAATTAATTAAAAAAAAAGTAAATGAATAAAATGCCTTTCAGAATCCTGCTTGCTTTTGTTCTTAATGAATTATACATTTGTATGTTATTAAAAAAAATTGCATAACTTCGCTTTTATTTTTTTTTTCACCTCTGCTTAATTTTCTCTCAGTTGCTCGCAAGTTTTCCTATATATTGGCCCGCCGTAGTGACGGACCATTTTCTATGTACCTCACTGCCCCGGCATGCGCACCTTCACAATATATATGTCAGAATTATTGAGAATTGCGGCTCCTCTTACATTTCCACTGAGAATATTTATTTTCTGCGGTTTAGTGGTGCCGGCGCTTATCTCACATCAGGACCGCTTATTGTCCTAACAGAGAAAACGCAATTTTATTGCTGCAGACGATGAATATCTGTTTTTATGCTGAGCCGGGCCACAAACTCTTTACTTAGCAAACTTTTTTTTTTTCCTAAGGAGCCGAGAGCAACACCCTCGCCGGGGGACCTCCCCCTCCCTTTCCTCCCTTCCTCCCCTCCTCCCTTCCTCTCCTCCTTCCCTCCTCCCCTCCTCCCTTCCTCCCCTCCTCCTCTTCTCCCCTCCTCCCTTCCTCCCCTCCTCCTCTTCTCCCCTCCTCCCCTCCTCCCTTCCTCCTCCCTCCTCCTCTTCTCCCCTCCTCCCTTCCTCCATTCCTCCCCTCCTCCTCTTCTCCCCTCCTTCCCTCCTCCCTTCCTCCCCTCCTCCTCTTCTCCCCTCCCCCTCCTCCCCTCCTCCCTTCCTCCCCTCCTCCTCTTCTCCCCTCCTCCCTTCCTCCATTCCTCCCCTCCTCCTCTTCTCCCCTCCTTCCCTCCTCCCTTCCTCCCCTCCTCCTCTTCTCCCCTCCTCCCTTCCTCCCCTCCTCCTCTTCTCCCCTCCTCCCTTCCTCCCCTCCTCCTCTTCTCCCCTCCTCCCCTCCTCCCTTCCTCCCCTCCTCCTCTTCTCCCCTCCTCCCTTCCTCCATTCCTCCCCTCCTCCTCTTCTCCCCTCCTTCCCTCCTCCCCTCCTCCTCTTCTCCCCTCCTCCCCTCCTCCTCTTCTCCCTCCTCCCTTCCTCCTCCATTCCTCCCCTCCTCCTCTTCTCCCCTCCTTCCCTTCCTCCTTCCCTCCCCCCCTCCTCCTCTTCTCCCCTCCTCCCCTCCTCCTCTTCTCCCCTCCTCCCTTCCTCCCCTCCTCCTCTTCTCCCCTCCTCCCCTCCTCCTTCCTCCCCTCCTCCTCTTCTCCCCTCCTCCCTTCCTCCATTCCTCCCCTCCTCCTCTTCTCCCCTCCTTCCCTCCTCCCTTCCTCCCCTCCTCCTCTTCTCCCCTCCTCCCTTCCTCCCCTCCTCCTCTTCTCCCCTCCTCCCCTCCTCCCTTCCTCCCCTCCTCCCCTCCTCCTCTTCTCCCCTCCTCCTCTTCTCCCCTCCTCCCTTCCTCCATTCCTCCCCTCCTCCTCTTCTCCCCTCCTTCCCTCCTCCCTTCCTCCCCTCCTCCTCTTCTCCCTTCCTCCCCTCCTCCCCTCCTCCCTTCCTCCCCTCCTCCTCTTCTCCCCTCCTCCCCTCCTCCCTTCCTCCCCTCCTCCTTCCTTCCCTCCTCCTCTTCTCCCCTCCTCCTTCCTCCCCCCCTCCTCCCCTCCTCCCCTCCTCCCCTCCTCCGGCAATGTTTACATCATCTATAGACTGTTGTGTTCTCCCGTATTACGCTTTGATTCGGTCGATTATCCGGCGGCTTAATAAGGAAAGTAATCAGTTGCGGCGTGGAAACGAATTCGCCAAACGACGATTTAAATACTGCGACTCATTTCTGTTCATTTGTAAATACGATCATTTATGTGGCTGTATATCTCGCGAGGTCATTTCTGGGTCAGGAGGAGAAAAAAAAAATTCTGACTTCCGTGAGACAATGCGCAGCGAATGTGACAATGTATTTTTGATGAGCATTAAATAGGCGACGCGACAATAAAATTGACACGGAATACGGTATTTATGTATTTTTAAAAAGGTCATGTTTAACCACCTTCCGTCCGGCTCATGTATATAAACAGCCGGACGGGGCAGTGCGGGGGTGGGTGGGTGTTTATAAACGGCCTTTCTGCCCCCTGCTTGTGCGCGCTACCTGGGAGCGCGCAGCACCGCGATTCAGTTCCTGCTGTGTCCACCAGACACAGAGGAACACCGACCTCTGTACAATCAGTGACCACATGCAGAGTAGTAAGCAAGAGGTCACTTCTGACATCATTGCTTACTACGTGTGAAATCTGTGAATGATCACAGAGATCACATGGTACAGGGCCATTCACAACAGCCTTGTACCATGTGACAAGCTGTGACCAATCACAGCTCACACAGTATTTCTCAATGGCTGCAGGAATGCAGCCAGAGAGAAGGAGAAATGATTCCTCTTACAGCCTTTATGGGTGTAAAAGCAATCAGTGTAAGAAAAAAAAAAAATCTTCATCACCCCCCACAAGTAGTACAGTGTCACCATGGTGACCCCACACTGCTAGAGTGACAGTATGTACAAAAAAAAAATAAATAATAATAATATAAAAAAATAAAATAAAAATGTAAAAAAAGGTTTACAAATTATAATTTTTGGTTATAAAGTAATTTGGCTTATTTTTTTTTTTACTAAAAAGATAATAAATTTTGGCCAAGATTTATGATGAAATATTATTTATTTGCTAAATTTTATAAGAAAAACACTTTTTTTCAAAATTTTTGGACTTTTTCATTTACATAGCAAAAAAAATAAAAATCCCAGCGGTGAATAAATACCACCAAAATAAAGGTGAAAGTGTCCGGACTGGAAGGGGGGGAAAGTGTCCGGACTGGAAGGGGGGGGGGAAGTGTCCGGTCTGGAAGGGGGGGAAAGTGTCCGGTCTGGAAGGGGGGGAAAGTGTCCGGACTGGAAGGGGGGGGAAGCGTCCGGACTGGAAGGGGGGGAAGTGTCCGGACTGGAAGGGGGGGAAAGTGTCCGGACTGGAAGGGGGTGAAAGTGTCCAGACTGGAAGGGGGGGAAGTGTCCGGACTGGAAGGGGGGAAAGTGTCCGGACTGGAAGGGGGGAAAGTGTCTGGACTGGAAGGGGGGGAGTGTCCGGACTGGAAGGGGGGGGGAGTGTCCGGACTGGAAGGGGGGGGAGTGTCCGGACTGGAAGGGGGGGGGAGTGTCCGGACTGGAAGGGGGGGGAAGTGTCCGGACTGGAAGGGGGGGGGAAGTGTCCGGACTGGAAGTGGATAAATATGAAGAACTCATCATGGACGCGGCGGACGCTGCACTACTGATTTGCGCTTTACTGAAAGCCGTTTAATTCCGAAAGGAGAAAAAACCTTTGCCCGGTCACTGCTGACTGCTGCCCATCTACTGGTCCTGCTTTTGCTCTGGTGCCAAGCTGCTCCTGGGTCCCATTCCGAGGACTGCGGCTACCAGCTCTACCCACCTACAGAGTGGACACCACCAGCCAGCTCCTCGGACACATCCATACTACTACCAGCCCCCCCACTACAGATGGACTTGGACCTCCACTTGGACCTTCTACTAACTCCCATTGCTGATGGTCTATCCCCAAACTCACACAGTAGATATATCTTAGCACTCCTTCCCCCTACTCACCTCTCAATTAATGGGGACACCTATGCACTGCCCAGGGGCCCCAGGAGCATGAGGGGCCACATGATCAGGCCCAGGACAAGGGAGAAACCAGGGCATTGGGGGGTGTGCACTGGCGATTCGGCTGCTTGTGCCGATCTTCTTTGATTGGACTAACTACCCCTTCTGTCAGAAGAAGCAGCTTGCTGATGCTGGAGAGAAGATTCAGCTTTCTCCTCCCTCCTGCAGGGGGTGGAAGAGAGACCGCACTGTGAACTCATCTCAGTCTCAGCAGGGGAGAGGAAGGAGGAGCTACCTTCATTACAGGAGGGAACAGCACTTGGGATCTGTGAGTACAACGGGGAAGGGCATACAACTCATATGGATGGGGACACCTATGATGAGGTCACTGTGATGGGGACACCTGTTGTAAGAGGACACTGTGATGGGAATACCTCATAGATGGGGACACCTGATGAATGGAGACACTGTGATGGGGACACCTGATGGATGGGGACACTATGACAGGGACACCTGAAAAATGAGACACTGTGATGGGGACACCTGATGAATGGAAACACTGTGATGGGGACACCTGATGGATGGGAACACTATGACAGGGACACCTGATAAATGAGACACTGTGATGGGGACACCTGATGGATGGGGACACTATGATAGGGCTTTTTAATGCTTTTAAGATTGCACTGCCTCTTCATGACAAGCACTATCAATAACCATTGTATAAATGGTGATCAGCTCCAAAAATTCACTCCAAGGTGCTGCCCACACTGTCAGTCAGTGATCACCGGTAACAAATCCTCTCCTGGGATCCCTATTCTAACTACGAGGCCATAAACCTTATTTCCAGCGATGTATACAGCTATACCACGTGGTGTTGAATCCCTCGCATCGGGTCAGATAGTTTAACTCAATTAATAAATTCACATGTTGAGGAAGTCAGATGAGGAAACCCATTCAAATGTTCCGTTTAATGGCGAATATTCACAGGTAGAAAAATGTTAATGTTGTATGCCTCTGGGAAGATGTATTCAGGTAGACAGGATACAGTGGAATGATTACAGAGAGAGGCAGGGTGGAGGAGTATACACAAGTACGGTGAGAGAAATAGCTCAGCTTAGACAGAAGGAGACAGCTTAAAGAGCAATAATAAACAAGTGATGAGAAATGATAATTAATCAAATAGTGTAACACAACAATCCCGGATGCAAGTCACATGGAGCAGAATGAGAGTAATAGATACATTGTATCCAGGAAGTGACATATTCGGGATCCCAGGTGAAGATCTGTTACCGGAGATCACTGACAGATGTCTTCTCTGCTCTCTTCCAAATCGTTCCTCTTCCCTATTGCTCCCGACCCATCTAACAACTCCAGACATGGCAGAATACGTATGGTAACATGCTGCCATGGAAGGAAAATGACAGTAAGTAATTTACATCATGTTCCGTTATTGGGAGGAAGGAAGAGGAAGGTGGAGCACTTTATTTTGGAGTATAAGTAGCCTTCCAAGCCATTAACGGGGAGAGTGATTGTGACGGTAGTGACTTTGGGTGGGGGGCCCATGGAACCCAGCTCACTCTGGGTGGGGGGCCCATGGAACCTAGCTCACTTTGGGAGGGGGGCCCATGGAACACAGCTCACTTTGGGTGGGGGGCCCATGGAACCCAGCTCACTCTGGGTGGGGGGCCCATGGAACCTAGCTCACTTTGGGTGGGGGGCCCATGGAACACAGCTCACTTTGGGTGGGGGGCCCATGGAACACAGCTCACTTTGGGTGTGGGGCCCATGGAACACAGCTCACTTTGGATGGGGGGGCCCATGGAACACAGCTCACTTTGGGTGGGGGCCCATGGAACACAGCTCACTTTGGGTGGGGGGCCCATGGAACATAGCTCACTTTGGAGAGGTGGTCAGACCCCTGTTTCAGCTCCCCATATCCCTCTTATGTGTAAGTCACCCTGTGCCTGTTAGGGGTACAGGTGGTCTGTCCTAATATTGGGGTGGGGGGTTGTTGATTGTTTGGTGTCATTTGGTTGCATTCCATTGTTCTATTGTGCGTCTTGCTTGGGAGCAAACTATTATGGGATGTACAGTATGTGTTTGTGTATTGGCTTGGTGGGGGGTGTCTCCAGCAGCCCTCCCTCCTGATGGGACTGTCTGTTGGTGTGTCTCTTGTTACTAAATGTAGATTTCCCCGCCCTGTGTCATTATGCAGGGAGGGGGGATTGTCCCACCCTGTGTCATTATGCAGGGAGGGGGGTTGTTCCCTTGAATGTACCGTATATATCTTGTATCTGTGTTAAAATAAAGCAGTCTACTTCCTGGTTTACTTCAAGATTGGTGTCGTCTAATCTTGTTTGGTCAGCGGTGGTGTCAGTGGTCGGTATTCGGACGGGAAAGTGGTATTATAACGGAGGTACCCACGCACAGTCGGGGTCCGGTTCCGTTACAGTGATGGTTTCACCAATTAAATGGGAAGGTGCTCTTTGACCTCATGCTATATGGGTCCACCACCAAGATGAGAGCATAAAGAACGCGCGCGGTGTGAGCAGCACTTTGGAGTGAATTTCGGACTGGATCACCATTTATACAATCGTTATTGATGGTGCTTATGACGGAGAGGTTTTGAAGAGGCTGCTATGTGGGACTAAGTCGTTGATTCCTTTAATATTTTGTATACACAAATTGGAATTGTATCGTTGGATTTGTACCTAAACCAACATTCACCTTTATGTGGAGGTCATGGAACAGCTGGTGGATGATCTCACAGCAATCAGAGAAGAATACGTTGCCAACGCACCTCAATCTTCTGCAATCAAAAACGTCTTCTCTGGCGTCTGCTCAGAAAGTGCCGGTCAACACACTTTTCAAGTCTCCTAATTTCCTTCAGTAAATCGGCGACGGTGTCCGTGCCAAAGGCTTTTCTGTCCTCCGCGGGGAACACCAACCCTTCAGAGATATACACGTGAGAAGCCTTGAGTATCTGTGAAGCCGGATGATCTCTTCTCTTCTTCGCATTTGTAGAAACCAAACAGCCTGCAGTCCCCCTGAGGAGACAAAGGTCATTTCATTCCCCTCAGACATCACAAAAGCCTTTTGGTGCGGACAATGTCACCAATTTGCTAAAGGAAATGAAGAGACTTCTGAAAAAGCACGTTGAGCGGCACTTTTGCTGAAGAAACGTCAATGAAGACAATATCTTCAGAAGATTGAGGCGATGTGGCCTGTAAACCTGAACATTTGGAAGGTTTCCGCTCCTGTTTCTGCATCCTATCAAAAATGTTAGAATTTTCCATTTCTTTTGTATTTCAATGGTTTTTATTAATTTGTAACAGTTTCACACAGGAGCAACAAATCCCGCCCACACAGGGGCTATCAATTGCACATAAAGAAGAATTTTCCATTCCTTTTGTCCCCGGAGATACAACGGGAAGTGAGAGGAAATGTCTCCACATTGAAGTCCCATCTTCTGGTCGGTTGGTTGTCACCAGAAGAGATGACTACCAGTACCAGCAAAAAATTTGTTTTTTTTTTTCGGTAGGGTGGGTGAAGACTAGAACCCCTGTCTGATGTTTATTACTTTTTTTTCCCTGTTGTAGATTTTCTTTTGCTTCCTTTCTTGGTACAGTTGAGGAGTAGATGGGTGCATCTAATACAGTGCATGGCTGGGTGATATTTTTTGTCTCATCTCATATTATTATTATTATTATTATACAGGATTTATGGCACCAACAGTTTGCTCAGCGCTTTACAATATAATCTGACAGTTCCAGTAACGTGGCTAAGTGGTTAGCACTTCCACCTGGCAGTACTCGGGTTGTTGGTTCGAATCCCAACCATGGCACTACCTGCCTGGAGTTTGCATGTTCTCCCTGTGCCTGTGTGGGTTTCCTCCCACACTCCAAAGACATGCTGTTAGGTTAATTGGATCCTGTCTAAATTGGCCCTTGTATATGTACAGTATGTATGAAAGTTAGGGACCTTAGATTGTACGCCCCTTGAGGGTTAGGGACTGATGTGAATGAACAATATATATGTAAAGCGCTGCATAAAATTGATGGGGCTGTATAAGTACCTGAAATAAATAAATACAGTATACTGAAATAAAAGCAATGTTTGTAGAACATCTCTCCTTCATGGGTGGGGAGACTAGATTTGGTAGGTCCTATCAAGATGAGGGCCTCCTATCTCTAGACACCCCGAGGGAGCAGTATGGGAGTTTCCCCGTGGATGCATGGAGTTATAGGCAACGGCTTCATTTTATACATAGCAAGATTCCTAAACTCCGCTCTTCATCCACCCTTACTCCTTTTAAGCACTTACAGTTGTGTTCAAAATAATATCAGTGTGTTGGAAAAAGTGACTAAAGCTGCAAATCCTTCTAATCCTTTTATTTCCATCCACACAAATGCATTGGGAACACGACACATTCTATTCCAAATCACAACATGAAGAAAAATACATCAAATTTGTGTTGTTCCTCTAAAAAAATGGAAGAAAAGTGAATATTAGACGGTTCAAAAAAATGGCCGTGTTTGTATTCTTCTTTACAAACTCCAACATTCACTATATAAACTGAGAAATGTTTGAAGATTTTGCTTTCCTTTGAATGACTTCATGAATATTTGGTTGTAGTCGCACTGTTTCTGAGAACTGCTGTACATCTGTGTTGCATGGAGTCCCCCAACTTTCTGGCCCCTGTGATCAGGTATTCCAGCCCAGGATGATTGGACCACATTCCACAGTTCTTCTCTATTCTTGGTTTGGCCTCAGAAACGGCATTTTTGATGTCACCCCACAAGTTTTCTATTGGATGAAGATCCGGGATTGGGCTGGCCACTCCATAACGTCCATCTTGTTGGTCTGGAACCAAGATGTTGCCGTTTACTGGTGTGTTTGGGGTCGTTGTCTTGTTGGTACCCCCATTTCAAGGGCATTTCCTCTTCAGCACAAGGCAGCATGACCTCTTCAAGTATTCTGATGTATTCAAACTGATCCATGATCCCTGGTATGCGATAAATAGGCCCAACACCGTAGTATGAGAAACATCCCCATATCATGATGCTTGCACCGCCATGCTTCACGGTCTTCACAGTGTACTGTGGCTTGAATTCAGTGTTTGGGGGTCGTCTGACAAACTGTCTCCGCCCACTAGACCCAAAAAGAACAATCTTACTTCCATCAGTCCACAAAATGTTGCACCATTTCTCTTTAGGCCGGTCAATGTGCTCTTTGGCAGATTGTAACCTCTTCAGCACACGTCTTTTTTCCCAACAGTGGGACTTTGCGGGGACTTCTTGCAGATAGCTTGGCTTCACATCGACGTCTTCTAATTGTAACAGTCCTCACAGGGAACGTCACACCTTCTTTCATCTTCCTGGAGCTGATTGTTGGCTGAGTCCTCACAGGGAACGTCACACCTTCTTTCATCTTCCTGGGGCTGATTGTTGGCTGAGTCCACGCCATGTTAGCTATTCTTCTATCCATTCCAATGGTAGTTTTTTCGCTTTCTTCCGCATCTTTCAGGTTTTGGTTGCCATTTTAAAGCATTTGCCATCATTTTAGCTGAGCAGCCGATCATTTTCTGCACTTCTTTATATGTTTTCCCCTCCAATCAACTTTTTAATCAAGGTACGCTGTTCTTCTGAAGAATGTCTGGAACGACCCATTTTCCTCAGAATTTCAGAGAGAAATGCACTGTAACCAGCATGTCCAACATTTGCTGCCTTCCTTCCTTAAATAAGGGCAATCATTGCCACCAAAGAATGAATGACCTCACTAATAGAACTCCACACGGCTATTATTGTGAACACGCCCCTTTCAATGAGTGATTCAATGACACAGAATCAGCAGCATGCATGTCATGACTGTCGGGTCTGTTGGATTTCTATGACTCTACTACACCTGCTAGGAAATTATCTGCCATGTAGAGAATATCATTTCCACCAAAAACAGTGATTGATCCGGTTAGTGATGTCTGACTGCTAGTATTTTGAACACAACTGTATGTGCCGCTATGTCCGGGTACTCCATGTTATATACATTGCTTCAGACGGCCTTTCCTTCTATTAACACGCAAATCTTGCAAAATGACTTTTTTGTTCCTCACCTTGAGCACCTACACCTGTTGACTCCCTCCAGTTCAGTGGACATCAAAATGCAGGAAAACAGCTACAAATGGCTTATGCGCTGGTATACAGTGCCCGCTGGACTGGCGGTGAACTTCCTTCTCAACCCAGCTCTTGTTGGAGATTATGTGGTCAAAGTGGCACTTCCCTATATATTTGGTGGGAGTGTCCCAAACTTCCCCCATTTTGGTTAGATGTTAGGGCTCAAGTCAAGCTCATTCTGGATGTTGATATACAGGGGGTTGGACAAACATATGGAAACACTACATGATTTGCAGGTGTGAAAGGGACGACATGTTTCTCGTTGAAAGTGGAAGTGATGTAACATTCTTTTGTTTCCGCTGTGTGATGAGACACCTAGCTAACAGATGGGAAGCCTCAATTTCCTGATTCAGTGATTCAATACGGAGTCATGTCAGAGCTTACTGAGCTTCATAGAGGGTAAATTGTTGGAGCCGCTTAGCTGGTGCCTCTGTGACTGAAGTCGGAGATTTATTTGCTGCGTGGAGAGGTTCAGTATCAAAGGTGATGGCGGCGAATACAGTTTCCGGGAAAATTACATCTGATAAGCATAAGCCCCGCCCACATGGTCACCTAACCGAAAGAGACAAAAGAAAATTGCGCAGGATTGTGACCCAGAATCAGAAAACAACAAAAGTGACTGCAGAGCTCAATCTCAGTCTTCCAAAGTCCATGTCCACAAACACTGTGTGAAGGAACTCCATCAGCAGAACATTCCCGGGTGAGCTGTGATGGCCGAACCACTAGTGACTAATATTAATGCTCAGAAGAGGAGAGAGTGGGGCAACACCCATAAATGGTGGACGATCGATCGATGGAAGACTGTAATATGAATCGAGCTGCACACTGTTCCCAACCACCGGATGTGTTTACGTGTGACCAACACCATCCCAAGCTGACCACCAGGACTGTCTTGTGCCAACTGTAAGGCATGGTGGTGGCACAATCATGGTTTGGGCAGCCATATCTTAGTATTCTGCAGGCCCCATCATCACCTTGAAAGGTGGAGCCACTGCCAGCGACTATGTACAAATTTTGGCCGACCATATGCCCACCCCTCCCCCCATGGTGTAGACATTGTTTCCCAAAGACAGCGTCATTTTCCAAGACAATAATGCTACGATCACACGACTGGTGTTGTCAGATCGTGGTTTGAGGATCACGCAGACGAAGTCTCGCACCTTCCCTGGGCGCCGGAGTCACCGGACCTCCATATCACAGAACCACTATGGGCAATTTTGAAGGACACGGTTTGGGCTCGTTTTCCACCTCCAGCATCTCTACTAGAGCTGGAACGATGTTTGCATGAAGAGCGGAATCAGATTCCATTATCCACCATCCAAGACTTCTATTTGTCAATTCCCAGGAGAATTCATGCCGTTGTGGATGCCATAGGCGGTCTATCGCCATATTATGTAACGATTTTGTTCTTTTGCCTCGTGTTTCCATCATTGGGTCCAACCTCCTGTGTGTAAAGCAGTAAAAACGGTCTAACTCTTCTGTATTCTATCCAAAACTAAAAGAAAAAAACAATGTTTGGGCTTGAGTTGGTTTTTAAACATTCCACAAACAGCAGGCAGGAGTTGTAGGTTCATAGGAACAGTGCTGGACTCAGGGACAAACAGTGCTGGGAGCAAAAGTGCAGCAAGCCACCGAGATCAATCCAAAATTCACTCATGCCAGACCAACACAAGATGTGTTTTGATTGGTTGCCATAAATACTGGACTTTGAACTTGGCACTCTTTCCGCGTTCTATTTTCCAAGCCTGAAAATGTTCCCAAAATGCAAATGAGTCTCTAACTAAAAACTCACAAACAGGACTAACATTTCAGACTGGAAGGACTTCGGGCCCTATTATCATTCGGGCCCTATTATCATTCGGGCCCTATTATCATTCGGGCCCTATTATCATTCAGGTTCTTATTGAATTGTGTTTGTTTATACACCACCTTTCCCATCAATGGCGGCCTGAAAAAAACCTCCTTGTTTTGTTTCCATTGTCCAGCTTTGCTTAACCAATTGCCTACCGGGCACTTCTACCCCCTTCCTGCCCCCTTCAGGGGCACTTCTACCCCCTTCCTGCCCCCGGGCACTTCTACCCCCTTCCTGCCTACAGGGCACTTCTACCCCCTTCCTGCCTACAGGGCACTTCTACCCCCTTCCTGCCTACTGGGCACTTCTACCCCCTTCCTGCCTACCGGACACTTCTACCCCCTTCCTGCCTACAGGGCACTTCTACCCCCTTCCTGCCTACAGGACACTTTTACCCCCTTTCTGCCTACCAGGCACTGTCACCCCCTTCCTGCCTACCAGACACTTTTACCCCCTTTCTGCCTACCGGGCACTTATACCCCCTTCCTGCCTACCAGACACTTTTACCCCCTTTCTGCCTACCGGGCACTGTCACCCCCTTCCTGCCTACCGGCACTTCTACCCCCCCTTCCTACCTACCGGCACTTCTACCCCCTTCCTGCCTACCGGGCACTTCTACCCCCTTCCTGCCTAACGGGCACTTCTACCCCCTTCCTGCCTACCGGACACTTCTACCCCCTTCCTGCCTACCGGGCACTTCTACCCCTTCCTACCTACAGGACACTTCTACCCCCTTCCTGCCTACCGGGCACTTCTACCCCCTTCCTGCCTACAGGGCACTTCTACCCCCTTCCTGCCTACCGGACACTTCTACCCCCTTCCTGACTACAGGGCACTTCTACCCCCTTCCTACCTACCGGGCACTTCTACCCCCTTCCTGCCTACAGGGCACTTCTACCCCCTTCCTGCCTACCGTACACTTCCACCCCCTTCCTGCCTACAGGGCAGTTCTACCCCCTTCCTGCCTATCGGGCACTGTCACCCCCTTCCTGCCTACCGGGCACTTCTACCCCCTTCCTGCCTACAGGGCACTTCTACCCCCTTCCGGCCTACCGGACACTTCTACCTCCTTCCTGCCCTCCGGGCACTTCTACCCCCTTCCTGCCTACCGGACACTTTTACCCCCTTCCTGCCTACCGGGCACTTCTACCCCCTTCCTGCCTACAGGGCACTTCTACCCCCTTCCTGCCTACAGGACACTTCTACCTCCTTCATGCCTACAGGACACTTCTACCCCCTTCCTGCCTACCGGGCACTTCTACCCCCTTCCTGCCTACCGGGCACTGTCACCCCCTTCCTGCCTACCGGAACTTCTACCCCCTTCCTGCCTACCAGGCACTTCTACCCCCTTCCTGCCTATCGGACACTTCTACCCCTTCCTACCTACAGGACACTTCTACCCCCTTCCTGCCTACAGGGCACTTCTACCCCCTTCCTGCCTACTGGGCACTTCTACCCCCCTTCCTGCCTACCGGACACTTCTACCCCCTTCCTGCCTACAGGGCACTTCTACCCCCTTCCTGCCTACTGGGCACTTCTACCCCCTTCCTGCCTACCGGACACTTCTACCCCCTTCCTGCCTACAGGGCACTTCTACCCCCTTCCTGCCTACAGGACACTTTTACCCCCTTTCTGCCTACCAGGCACTGTCACCCCCTTCCTGCCTACCAGACACTTTTACCCCCTTTCTGCCTACCGGGCACTTATACCCCCTTCCTGCCTACCAGACACTTTTACCCCTTTCTGCCTACCGGGCACTGTCACCCCTTTCCTGCCTACCGGGCACTTATACATCCTTCCTGCCTACCGGGCACTTCTACCCCCTTCCTACCTACCGGGCACTTCTACCCCCTTCCTGCCTACCGGGCACTTCTACCCCCTTCCTGCCTAACGGGCACTTCTACCCCCTTCCTGCCTACCGGACACTTCTACCCCCTTCCTGCCTACCGGGCACTTTCTACCCCCTTCCTACCTACAGGACACTTCTACCCCCTTCCTGCCTACGGGCACTTCTACCCCCTTCCTGCCTACAGGGCACTTCTACCCCCTTCCCTGCCTACCGGACACTTCTACCCCCTTCCTGACTACAGGGCACTTCTACCCCCTTCCTACCTACCGGGCACTTCTACCCCCTTCCTGCCTACAGGGCACTTCTACCCCCTTCCTGCCTACCGTACACTTCCACCCCCTTTCCTGCCTACAGGGCAGTTCTACCCCCTTCCTGCCTATCGGGCACTGTCACCCCCTTCCTGCCTACCGGGCACTTCTACCCCCTTCCTGCCTATAGGGCACTTCTACCCCCTTCCGGCCTACCGGACACTTCTACCTCCTTCCTGCCCTCCGGGCACTTCTACCCCCTTCCTGCCTACCGGGCACTTCTACCCCCTTCCCGCCTACCGGGCACTTCTACCCCCTTCCCGCCTACCGGGGCACTTCTACCCCCTTCCTGCCTATCGACACTTCTACCGGGGTGGTAAGATTGGGACGGTGTTGGCCACACATAAACATGTCCGGTGGTTGGGAACAGTGTGAAGGTCGATTCATTGGACCATATTACAGTCTTCCATCGATCGATCATCTACCATTTATGGGTGTTGCACCTCTCTCCCCCTCTTCTGAGCATTAATATCGGTCACTAGTGGTTCGGCCACCGCAGCTCGCCCGGGAATGTTCTGCTGATGGAGTTCCCTCCGCACAGTGTTTGTGGACATGGGATTTGGAAAAGACTGAGATTGAGCTCTGCAGTCACTTTTGTTGTCTCCTTATTCCGGGTCACAATCCTGCACAATGGATCTTTCAGTCAGGCGACCATGTGGGCGGGGCTTATGCTGATCAGACGACATTTTCCTGGAAAACTGTATACGCCGCCATCACCTTTGATACTGATCCTCGCCACACAGCAAATAAATCGGCGACTTCAGTCACAGAGACACCAGCTGAGCGGCACCAAAAGTTTGCCGTCTTTGAAGCTCAGTAAGCTCTGACATGACTCCGTATTACTAGCAGCAAACGCAGTGAATGAGGAAAGTGAGACTTCCCACCTGTTAGCTAGGTGTCTCATCACACAGCAGAAGCAAAAGAATGTTACATCACTTCCACTTTCACCGCCTAACATGGCGTCACTTCCACACCTGCCAAATCATGGAGTGTTTCCATTTTTTTGTCCAACCCCTGTATCTAGAACAATGGGAGCTCCAGACCAATGAAAAAGTCCAAATAAGAACGTTTAAAAAAAAAAAAAAAAATCAGTTAAAAGAATCGACAAAGTTATAAAGGACACCCTTCAATCGGGTTTCACATTTTTAGGAGGCGCCCAACAAGGGGGCACCCAGATACTGCCCCTTCCATGCGAATGAGTAGGGTGTGTGTGACGGGAGTCACTTTGGGTGGGGGGGGCCCATGGAACGCAGCTCACTTTGGGGCTTTGTCTCAGATTGTGTAGACATGTTTAGGAGATAGGTGGGGGGGGGGGGGGGGTTGTTGATTGTTTAATGTTATGTGGCTGCATCCAGTTGTTCTATTGTTTGTCTGGCTTGGGAGAAAACTATTATGGGATGTATGTGTTTATGTGTATTACCTTAGTAGGGGGGGGGGTCTCCAGCAGCCCTCCCTTCTGATGGGACTGTCTGTTGGTGTGTCTCTTGTTACTAAATGTAGAATGCCCCGCCCCTGTGCCATTATGCAGGGAGGGGGGATTGTCCCCCTGAGTGTATATATCTTGTATCTGTGTTCAATTAAAGTACCGTATTTGCCGGCATATAAGACGACCCCCTACTTTTCCTGTTAAAATATAGGGTTTGAGCTATACTCGCCGTATAAGACTACCCTCTTCCAACGCACACCAAATAAAAATGATGAAAAACATCAGATTTGATTTCAGTATGGTATGGTATTTCAATGATGGGGTGCTATTCCTCCCACTGAAACCAATGATGGGGCACTTTTCCTCCCCACTGACACCAATGATGGGGTACTATTCCTCCCACTGATACACAATGATGGGGCACTATTCCTCCCACTGACACCAATGATGGGGCACTATTCCTCCCACTGACACTAATGATGGGGCACTATTCCTCCCACTGATACACCAATGATGGGGCACTATTCCTCCCACTGACACCAATGATGGGGCACTATTCCTCCCACTGACACCAACGATGGGGCACTATTCCTCCCACTGACACCAATGATGGGGCACTATTCCTCCCACTGACACCAATGATGGGGCACTATTCCTCCCACTGACACCAATGATGGGGCACTATTCCTCCCACTGACACCAATGATGGGGCACTATTCCTCCCACTGACACCAATGATGGGGCACTATTCCTCCCACTGACACCAATGATGGGGCACTATTCCTCCCACTGACACCAATGATGGGGCACTATTCCTCCCACTGACACCAATGATGGGGCACTATTCCTCTCACTGACACCAATGATGGGGCACTATTCCTCCCACTGATACCAATGATGGGGCACTATTCCTCCCACTGACACAATGATGGGGCACTATTCCTCCCACTGATACCCATGATGGGGCGCTATTCCTCAGTGGGAGGAATAGCACCCCATCATTGGTGTCAGTGGGAGGAATTGCGCCCCATCATTGGTATCAGTGGGAGGAATTGCCCCATCATTGGTATCAGTGGGAGGAATAGTGCCCCATCATTGGTATCAGTGGGGAGGAGGAATAGTGCCCCATCATTGGTGTCAGTGGGGAGGAGGAATAGTGCCCCATGGTTGGTTGTCAGTGGGGAGGAGGAATAGTGCCCCATGGTTGGTGTCAGTGGGGGAGGAATAGTGCCCCATCATTGGGGGAGAATAGTGCAGTGGGGGAGAAAAGTGCCCCATCATTGGTGTCAGTGGGGGAGGAATAGTGCCCCATCATTGGAGTCAGTGGGGAGAAAAGTGCCCCATCGTTGGTATCAGTGGGGGAGGAATAGTGCCCCATGGTTGGTGTCAGTGGGGGAGGAATAGTGCCCCATTGTTGGTGTCAGTGGGGGAGGAATAGTGCCCCATCATTGGTGTCAGTGGGGGAGGAATAGTGCCCCATCATTGGTGTCAGTGGGGGAGGAATAGTGCCCCATCATTGGTATCAGTGGGGAGAAAAGTGCCCCATCATTGGTGTCAGTGGGGGAGGAATAGTGCCCCATCATTGGTATCAGTGGGGGAGGAATAGTGCCCCATCGTTGGTGTCAGTGGGGGAGGAATAGTGCCCCAACATTGGTGTCAGTGGGGAGGAGGAATAGTGCCCCATCGTTGGTGTCAGTGGGGAGGAGGAATAGTGCCCCATCGTTGGTGTCAGTGGGGAGGAGGAATAGGTGCCCCATCGTTGGTGTCAGTGGGGGAGGAACAGTGCCTCATCGTTGGTGTCAGTGTGGAGGAGGAATAGTGCCCCATGGTTGGTGTCAGTGGGGGAGGAATAGTGCCCCATCATTGGTGTCAGTGGGGAGGAATAGTGCCCCATCATTGGTGTCAGTGGGGGTTGAATAGTGCCCCATCATTGGTATCAGTGGGGAGAAAAGTGCCCCATCATTGGTGTCAGTGGGGGAGGAATAGTGCCCCATCATTGGTATCAGTGGGGAGGAATAGTGCCCCATCATTTGGTGTCAGTGGGAGGAATAGTGCCCCATCATTGGTGTCAGTGGGAGGAATAGTGCCCCATCATTGGTGTCAGTGGGAGGAATAGTGCCCCATCATTGGCGTCAGTGGGAGAAATAGTGCCCCATCATTGGTGTCAGTGGGAGGAATAGTGCCCCATCATTGGTATCAGTGGGAGGAATAGTGCCCCATCATTGGGTGTCAGTGGGAGGAATAGTGCCCCATCATTGGTGTCAGTGGGGAGAAATAGTGCCCCATCATTGATATCAGTGGGAGGAATAGTGCACCATCATTGGTGTCAGTGGGAGGAATAGTGTCCCATCATTGGTGTCAGTGGGAGGAATAGTGCCCCATCATTGATATCAGTGGGAGGAATAGTGCACCATCATTGGTGTCAGTGGGGGAGGAATGATGCCCCATCGTTGGTGTCAGTGGGGGAGGAATAGTGCCTCATCGTTGGTGTCAGTGTGGAGTAGGAATAGTGCTCCATCGTTAGTGTCAGTGGGGGAGAGGAGCGGCTGCTCCTTCTTTCAGTTTGGCCGCTTGATTTTCGTGGGGCCGTTCGGCTCCGCCTCCACGCCGGTGATTGGTCGCCTGTGTGCCTTTCCAGTGCTGGCGCCCAATCACCGGTGAGGAGGCGGAGCCGGAGCGGGCGGCGGGGACCATCGAGCGGCCGAACTGAAAGAAGGAGCAGCCGCGCTTCCTGGACCGGATCGTCGTGGGACCGGGACCGCCAGCCAGGTAAGGTACAGCAGCCCCTCTGCCCACCCCTGTACTTGGTGTCCATTGGAGGAGGAGGGGGGGCGGCGCCGCCCCTCGAAAAAGTGCCGCCCTGACACCGGCTCGCCGTTTATACCGTCGTATAAGACGACCCCTGACTTTTCAAAAGATTTTCACGGGTTCAAAAGTCGTCGTCAAATACGGTAGTTTTACCTTTCGATTACCTCAAGTCTGGTGTCATCTAGTCCTGTATGGTCAATGGTGGTGTCAGTGGTTGGTGTTCGGACGGAGAAGAAGCGGTTATTCTAACGGAAGTACCCAAGCGCAGTCTGGGTCGGTTCCGTTACAGCGTGCATAGCACATGCCTAGTCCATCTGCTTGCCTCGCAGCGAATCACAGGGCCAGCAGAAGACGGGGGCGGGCGGGGTCTCCCAGGTGATGCAATTTACCTTCAACTCCATCTGTTGGCCATAATGCTTGATTTTTTTGAATGAACAGAATTCAAACATTAGAGGACATAGAAGGATTTTGCCCCACTCCCACAGAATGCACATACTCAGGGGACTGACCATTTGGAAATTCGGGCACTGTCCGAGGGCCCGGGGTCAGTAGGGGGCCCCATGAGATGCCCCTGGTACCTTTTTCATAGGCTTTTTTGAGTTTGGGCAAGGAAACAGGGGCCCCATGATCCCCTATTGCCCGGGGGCCCCATGAGTTGTCAGTCCGCCCCTGCACATACCAGTAGTTTTGCTCAATGAATACCTATGTGAACTTTTCTATAAAAAACCCCAAGAGAAGTGTTGGAAATCAAAATAACAGGAAAAAAAACATTATTTTAAAATGTTCTATTTTTTTTTTAAATCAGACCAACAAAATCTGACCAACCACCGCACCCTCCCCCAGAGATGCAAGCTGAACGTCTGCCAAAATCAGGAAAAAAAAAGTTGGTTCCATAATGGGGGAGGGCTATGCTCCAGAAACGGTCCTACAGGAAAAGTCAGAAGGAAGGAAGTAGCTGGGTACAGAGAAGCCACGGAAGCCAACCAGTTGCTGGGTCTACCAGCTCCCAGGGCCGCCAGCCGCACTCTACTTTGTGAAAATACGACAGAAGAAGCGTCTCAGGAACGCGGCGCCGGTTTTATAACCCGAGGCTAACTGGAAATTAAATTGTAGATCAGAGGAGGACAATTGAAATTCTAAATTAAAAAGCAGAACCCGGAGAAGAAGCAGAAAGGGGAGCATGGCTCCGGACACCGGGTCTGTGAACTGGTTAGCTGCTTCTCCGGCAACTCATTCTATCTTAAAGGGAAACTGAGCCGTGTCTTCAGAGGGAAGAGACTGCCCTCTATTCACATTTACTGTGAAGATTGTCCTCCAACTGTTCAAGTATCTTGGGGGGGGGGGGTCTCAGTTTGGTATGTTTGCTCTGGGTTCTAGATTACATTGTCCTGGCACTGACTGGTGGCCTCTGTAGTGTCTGAGGAAGAACCAATTAAAATCCACGATCCTTGCAGGGCTAGCGCTACACATGGAAAAAGTCAGAATGGCCGGTCTGCCTACTTGGTCCAGGTCAGGGAGGAGAGATATCAATTTGTTTGCCAGCTGTATGGATGGCGGTCCAGCAGCTTGTTAGGGTCCATGGAGGGCTAAATTAGAGTCATTAGTTCATTAGAAGTAGTTTATCTGATAAATGATGTGAATAGACCCCACCCTCCTATAACAAATGATCAATAGCAACTGTGACGGGAGTGACTTTGGGTGGGGGGCCCATGGAACCCAGCTCACTTTGGAGGGGTGGGGAGACCCCTGTATCAGCTCCCCATATCCCTATTATGTGTAAGTCACCCTGTGCCTGTTAGGGGTACAGGGTGGAATGTCCTGATATTGTGTAGACATGTATAGGTGGGGTGGGGGGTTGTTCATTGTTTACTGCCACGTGGTCCCATTGTTCTATTGTGTGTCTTGCTTGGGAGCAAACTATTATGGGATGTATGGGTTTGTGTATTGTCTACTGCCATGTGGTGTATCCCATGGTTCTATTGTGTGTCTTGCTTGGGAGCAAACTATAATGGGATATATGTGTTTGTACTGGCTTGGTGGGGGGGGGTGTCAGTTTGGTATGTTTGCTCTGGGTTCTAGATTACATTTTCCTGGCACTGACTGGTGGCCTCTGTAGTGTCTGAGGAAGAACCAATTAAAATCCGCGATCCTTGCAGGACTAGCGCTACACATGGAAATAGTCAGAATGGCCGGTCTGCCTACTTGGTCCAGGTCAGGGAGGAGAGATATCAATTTCTTTGCCAGCTGTATGGATGGCGGTCCAGCAGCTTGTTAGGGTCCATGGCGGGCTAAATTAGAGTCATTAGTTCATTAGAAGTAGTTTATGTGATAAATGATGAGAATAAACCCCACCCTCTTATAACAAATGATCAATAGCAACAATGAACCCTTGGCTGCCACAATAATACTTCCACCCAAGAAGTACAAAATCAAAATGTGTTCATTAGCGTCCAACACAAAAGTCCCCAACGGTCTCAATAAAGTCCCATGTAAACTGGTGATGTCTTCATACTTCCCACCAACTTCCAATCATTCTCCGAGAAGATTCTTCCTCTCTTTGTACCTCAAAAAATGAACCCCTCGCCTACCGGGCACTTCTACCCCCTTACTTCCCAGGCCAATTTTCAGCTTTCAGCGCTGTCGCACTTTGAATGACAATTACGCGGTCATGCAACATTGTATTCATATGAATTTTTTTTTTGTTCAAACACTTTATTCATTTTCAAAGGATGGAAACATAGGAATGGGACAATCCATAGACATCTGAACGAAACAATTTGTGAAAACAGGTATGGTGTCCATATGGGGGTGGGGAGAAAAACACCAAAATACAAAATGCAGCCGGTTGGATGACTGAAAGAAGGCAGAGCTGTATGCAGGCATAGTACAAAGAGGTTACAGGGGCGCTATCCCCAAGTGGGGGTGCTAGGGAAAGAAAAAAGAAAAAACTGGTGTGAGAGGGTAAGGGGGAAGAGGGGGGATACTCATATGACATTTTTATCATTTTTTGAGACAGAGCTTTCTTTTGGTGGTATTTAATCACCTCGGGTTTTTTATTTTTTGGCAAACAAACCAAAAACAACTGAAAATTGTGAAAAAAAAAACGTTTTTTCTTAGTTTTTGTTATAAAATTTTGTAAATAAGTGATTTTTCTCCTTCACTGATGTGCGCTAATGCGGCTGGGCACTGATGGGCACTGATGAGGTGGCACTGATGGGCACTGATGATATGGCACTGGTAGGTGGCACTGATGGGTTATTGACAGGCATCACTGATGGCGGCACTGAAAGGCAGCACTCATATATGGCACTGCTAGGTGGCACTGACTGGCACTGTTAGATGGCACTGACTGGCACTGTTAGGCGGCACTGATAGGCAGCACTGATGGGCACTGATAGGCGGCACTGACTGGCATTGATAGGTGGCACTGATAGGTGGCACTGATAGATGGCACTGACTGGAACTGTTAGGTGACACTGACTGGCACTGTTAGGCAGCATTGATAGGCGGCACTGACTGGCACTGATAGGCAGAAATGATTGGCAGCACTGATAGGTGGCACTGAAAGGCAGCTTAGATGGGCACTGATGTGCACTGGCAGGCACTGATATGTGGCATTGATTTGGCATTGATGAGCACTGACAGGTGGCACTGCTGGGGCTACACTGATCATCAGGGCACACTGATCATCAGTGCCCTGATGATCAGTGTACATGTCCTCTCTGAGGAATGCCGATTACCAGTTTTCCTCTCCTCTGTCAGCGTGACAGCTCGAGAGGAGAGAAATGCCGATAACCGCCACATATCAGTGCCTACCAGTGGCGGGCGGGAGGCGGTTAAACTACACATAGTGCATTATCCTCAAAACATAACACAAGAACAATAGTAGTGTGCTCACATCAAAACCGAGCTCCAAATACCCAAGTGTCCACCCAGTGACCACAATTCCTACTCTTACCCTCAGTAGGTGAATAACTTGCTTTGTATAAATTGTTGATTATTGAGATCCTTCTTCCAAAAATCGTCCCAATAAACAAGACCCTCCGAAAGATATAAATCATATAAAGTGTAATACTGTCAACACGTGAACATCACATCCATTCTGGATCCATTTTGGAAGAGGTCTGGACTGGTTCTTGTTCTTGTGTTATGTTTTCAGGACAATTCACTTCGTGTTGTTCAGATGTCTATGGATTGTCCCATTCCTTATGTTTCCATCCTTTGAAAATGAATAAAGTGTTTGAACAAAAAAAAAATTCATATGAATACAATGTTGCATGACCGCGTAATTGTCATTCAAAGTGCGACAGCGCTGAAAGCTGAAAATTGGCCTGGATTGGAAGGGGGTATAAGTGCCCGATAGGCGAGGGTTTTTTTTGAGGTACAAAGAGAGGAAGAATCTTCTCGGAGAATGATTGGAAGTTGTTGGGAAGTATGAAGACATCACCAGTTTACATGGGTAAATTCCCATGTAAACTGGTGATGTCTTCATACTTCCCAACAACTTCCAATCATTCTCATTGAGACCATTTGGGACTTTTGTGTTGGACGCTAATGAACACATTTTTATTTTGTGGAAGTATTATTGTGGTGGCCAAGGGTACATTGTTGCTGTAATGGAACCGGACCCCGACTGCACTAGGGTATTTCCGTTAGACTCCCGCTTCCCCATCCAAACACCATCCACGGACACCCACCACTGACCATACAAGACGAGACAGCACCAGACTTGTATTAAAACAGGAAGTGGAGTGCTTTATTTTAACACAGATACAAGATATATACACAGGGCGGGGAAATACACCCAGTAACAGGAAACACATCAGCAGGCCGTCCCATCAGGGGGAAGGGCTGCTGGAAACACCCCCCACCAAGCCAGTACAAACACATATATCCCATTATAGTTTGCTCCCAAGCAAGACACACAATAGAACCATGGGATACACCACATGGCAGTAGACAATACACAAACACATACATCCCATAATAGTTTGCTCCCAAGCAAGACACACAATAGAACAATGGGACCACGTGGCAGTAAACAATGAACAACCCCCACACCCCACCTATACATGTCTACACAATATCAGGACATTCCACCCTGTACCCCTAGCAGGCACGGGGTGTGACTTACACATATGAGGGATATGGGGAGCTGAGACAGGTGTCTCCCCACCCCTCCAATGTGAGCTGTGTTCCATGGGCCCCCCACCCAAAGTCACTCCCGTCACAGTTGCTATTGATCATTTGTTATAGGAGGGTGGGGTCTATTCACATCATTTATCAGAAAAGCTACTTCTAATGAACTAATGACTCTAATTTAGCCCTCCATGGACCCTAACAAGCTGCTGGACCACCATTCTATACAGCTGGCAAACAAATTGATATCTCTCCTCCCTGACCTGGAACAAGTAGGCAGACCGGCCATTCTGACTTTTTCCATGTGTTAGCGCTAGCCCTGCAAGGATCGTGGATTTTAATTGGTTCTTCCTCAAACACTACAGAGGCCACCAGTCAGTGCCAGGACAATGTAATCTAGAACCCAGAGCAAACATACCAAACTGAGACCCCCCCCCAAGACATTTGAGTAGTTGGAGAACAATCTGCACAGTAAGTGTGAATAGAGGGCAGTCTCTTCCCTCAGAGCTGAAGATCACGTTGGCATCTGGTTAGCTTGCTCCAATATACAACGTCTGGTACCCAGTATATACTTCTGAAAACACTATACAGTCACAGAGATCGCTTTTTGGGTCTTTAATCACATGTCCCCAGGACAGCTGCCACCTTCCAGGTTCCTCCAAACACCACTAAGTGAGAGAGCTAATCCTTTTATAGACCAGATCCCTTGAAGAACTCTAGCTGGTAGATCGAGGCCAATTCTAGGTCCCAGCATCTTCCTCAGACCTCACAGAACAGCAACTCAATTCTTAAGGCTGCCTCAGGGGCAACAGCCCCCTCCTCAAGGCTGGGAACTCTTCTAGATAGTTAAAGACAATCTCTTCAGGGTTCTAGACTATTTATTGGCCACCATCTGGACACTCCTTCCCAGGCTTTTTGAATTCTCCCTTCCTGGAAATGTCTTCCAGAGGCAGGGGGGAGCAATCAAACTCCCAGCCTGTGAAACCCTGAATAGACCGAAACAAATAATCATTGCTCCCTTGATTACAGAAGGAGCTAAAAACTAAGTTTACCTCGCAACATAAGTAGGAGGATGCTGCAAGATTGTTTCAGGCCATGGACAAAGGTAGAGGATTGACTTGGACGTTTGACGAGGTCAGTACCTGGAGCCCACCTGCGTGTTATGGTACAGTACATTCTTTACAATGACCAGCCACAATTCTCTTTGATTGGAGATGAGCTAGAACTTCCAGGTTTTGTATCCAGGACTCTGTTAGAGAGATTTGCCCTCATTTGCTGTTGCAGTGACAATGGTGTCACCAGAGGGAACAGTTCTAAAAGGAAAGCAAGAGGAGGGGCCTGAACATGGCACTGATAGGGTGCACGGATCAGGAGCGCCCGGGGCCTGCTGAAAACAATGTGCAGGAGAACCTGAATTAAAGGTGGGATCTTTACCCTATCCTATCCTGCTGTGCAGCCATTGCTTGGTGCGGTGCTCCCAGGGTGGTTCCGGAGGGTGAAGAGAGTCTGGTTCTTAGCTGGAGGAGAGGCGAAAGCAGAGTGATGAAAGCTGGGAGCGCTTACGTGACAGCTGTGGGGGAACTCTGGGAGATGCTGTCTGTGGTGAGGAGGAAAGCAGCTGACACGGAAGACTGGAACCGACAGGTATCCACAGAGGGTGACCCCCCAGACCACCTGTGACCACCCTAGTTACGAGACCTCTGGCTGGAGAGTGGAGCATGGTGTCCCACATTATCGGATGTTGGAGTAGTGAAGCCAGGAAGGCAAAGAGGAGGCGGTGTTGAAGTTGCCGCGGGAAGTGGTGAGTTCCTAAGGCTTGCTCCAATATATATTTATGGGGAGTTGAGGTGGAACAGACACTTGGGTGGTCGGTGGGGAAAACACTTTCAAAGATGAGGTCAGACTTCTGTGCAGGACACTCAAGTTCCTCCACACCAAACTGGTCAAACCAAGTCTTTATGGAGCTGGTTTTGTAAAGGGGCAAAGTCATGGTAGAAAAGCAAAGGGTCTTCACCAAACTATTATCACAACGTTGGAAGAGCACAATTGTCTGCAATGTCTTTGTACAATGTAGTGTTACCCATAACTTTCACTGGAACTCCATAATTTGAAGGAGGGTCAACATCCTCAGGCTGTATAGAGTATCTGCCTGGAGTGGGATGACCCCTATTACCATTATTGAAAAAATTCTTTAAGCGTGAACCTCCAATGACAGGACTGATGTTGGATGAGAAGACTGGTCAAACCATGTCTTTATGGAGAAAAAGTGTTCAGTAGAGTCGATTTCCTCCACACCAAACTGATCAAACTATAACTTTATGAAGAAAAGGTGTTCAGTAGGGTCGAGTTCCTCCACACCAAACTGGTCAAACCACGTCTTTATGGAGAAAAGGTGTTCAGTAAGGTCAAGTTCCTCCACACCAAACTGGTCAAACCACGTCTTTATGGAGAAAAGGTGTTCAGTAGGGTCAAGTTCCTCCACACCAAACTGGTCAAACCACGTCTTTATGGAGAAAAGGTGTTCAGTAAGGTCAAGTTCCTCCACACCAAACTGATCAAACTATATCTTTATGGAGAAAAGGTGTCCAGTAGGGTCGTGTTCCTCCACACCAAACTGGTCAAACCAAATCTTTATGGAGAAAAGGTGTTCAGTTAGGGTCAAGTTCCTCCACTCCAAACTAGTCAAACCATGTCTTTATGGAGAAAAGGTGTTCAGTAGGGTCGAGTTCCTCCACACCAAACCTCCACACACCAAACTGATCAAACTATATCTTTATGAAGAAAAGGTGTTCAGTAGGGTCGAGTTCCTCCACACCAAACTGGTCAAACCAAATCTTTATGGAGAAAAGGTGTTCAGTAGGGTCAAGTTCCTCCACACCAAACTGGAGAAAAGGTGTTCAGTAGCATGTCTTTATCAAACTATGGGAGAAAATGAGTTCAGTAGGGTTGAGTTCCTCCACACCAAACTGGTCAAACCATGTCTTTATGGAGAAAAGGAGTGTTCAGTAGGGTTGAGTTCCTCCACACCAAACTGGTCAAACCATGTATTTATGGAGAAAATGAGTTCAGTAGAGTCGTGTTCCTCCACACCAAACTGATCAAATTATATCTTTATGGAGAAAAGGTATTCAGTAGGGTTGAGTTCCTCCACACCAAACTAGTTGAACCGTGTCTTTATGGAGCTGGCTTTGTACATAGGGGAACAGTCATGGTGGAACAGAAAGGGGTCTTCACCAAACTGTTACCACAAGGTTGGAAAACCAAAATTGTCCACAATGTCTTTGTATGCTGGAGTATTACCTGGGCCTTGCACTGGAAACATTCTATCGTTTTGGAGGGGGGGATTCCCAGACTTTTGATCGTACAATGTCCATACACACCGTTTTTCGTTAGGCAGTTAATCGTTTATTTGCACTCTGGACCTAACAATTATGGTAGAAAAGACTCCTTTCAGGCCAATCAGAGATGGCTAAGAAACTTATCATCGATCTTAGTTTTAAAAGTTCCCGAGTCTTTGGCTCTGTACATTGCAGGGGAACACTCCCTGTTGTATTTTAGGAATTAAAATTCAATAAAATAATAATTACTGACTCGGTTTGGCCGCAGGCGAGAGAAACTAATTTTCATTTAAATAAAAGTTTTTTTCTCTCTCCCAGTAGAAAAGGTAAAACTTCGCAAGTTTACCCCAATTGCTCTGCAGCCTTTAGTAAACTTTTTTTTTTTTTTTTAAATCTATAATAGTTAAAGGGGAATCGCAGATTATATCGCGTAATTCTAAACAACGTAAATATTTAGGGCCCCCGTGTACACTGCAGCTGAAAAAACGCACGTTTAGGAGCTGTTCTGCGTTTTTCTCAGCAGCCCCTGAACTCTCCCTAATGTTTTCCGATGTGTCCGTGTACACAGAGTCCTTTACAGGCATTTGAATTTACAGTCATTTTATAATGCAGAAAATTTGCGTTCAGCAGTCGATTTTATCAGCGTTTCAAATGCAAAATGCTTGTAAACGTGGTTAAACGTGGAAAATCGCATTTATAAGCGTTTCCATTTTTTTTTTAACTCTTCCAATTCCTGATGCTGTCCAGCATTTTCAAGGTACTCAAATGGACAAAACACTGAACACAGGATGTTCCTACCAAGCTCGTCACACATGGTAATGAGAAAATCACACCTCAGACCTCTCCCACCCTCGGAAACAAAAGATATGTTAATGACCAATTCACACCTCAGACCTCTCCCAGCCTCGGAAACAAAAGATATGTTAATTTCCATTCACACCTCAGACCTCTCCCACTCTCGGAAACAAAAGATATGTTAATGACCAATTCACACCTCAGACCTCTCCCACCCTTTGAAACAAAAGATATGTTAATGACCATTTCACACCTCAGACCTCTCCCACCCTTTGAAACAAAAGATATGTTAATGACCAATTCACACCTCAGACCTCTCCCACCCTCGGAAACAAAAGATATGTTAATGTCCATTCACACCTCAGACCTCTCCCACTCTCGGAAACAAAAGATATGTTAATGACCAATTCACACCTCAGACCTCTCCCCCTTGAAACAAAAGATATTTTTAATGAGCATTCACACCTCAGACCTCTCACACCCTTGGAAACAAAAGATATGTTAATGACCATTCACACCTCAGACCTCTCCCACCCTTGGAAACAAAATATGATATTTTAATGAGCATTCACACCTCAGACCTCTCCCACCCTCGGAAACAAAAGATATGTTAATGTACATTCACACCTCAGACCTCTCCCACCGTTGGAAACAAAAGATATGTTAATGACCAATTCACACCTGAGACCTCTCCCACCCTTGGAAATAAAAGATATGTTAATGCCCATTCACACCTCAAATTCCTCATGAAGACCCCCTGCCAGGTGACCTTAATAACTCCCTCCACCAGACACCTTTCCCGCCCTTGGTAACAAAAGAAATATTAATGAGCAACTCACACCTCAGCTAATCTCCACACATACTGCTGTCTCTGCTTCTACTCTCTGTATTTCTCTGAAACAGTCTGAAATAGTTAATAATTTACCACTTTTCAGTGCATTCTGGGCATTTGGGAGGTTCTCCTGTACTTCTCTTTAAAAAACACTAAACACAAACGTACATAAACACGGTATGCAAACGCAGCCATAGCCAACAGGAAGTGAGAGGAAATCCCTGCAAACTAAGATAATTTCTTGCAACATTTTTTTTTTCAATAAAACAATATTTATAAAGATAAATCTCTCTCTGGACTGCTGTAATAATAAATTAAAGAACTTGTGACTCTGAAGAAGTTAAGTTACTGTAGTACAAAACTTGTGTTACATTCCTGTCTGGGTGTGACAGCGAGTGATAAAGACATTTTGGGGAATTAAAGTAGAACTATAGGCAAAACTTATTTTTTTTTCATTTAGGATAGAGTAAGGGGTGGTAATAACCCCTGTCAGGTTTTTTTTTTTTTTTACCATCTGTGTCCCATTAGGGAAATTTCCATTCACTTCCTGTCTCATAGCCAACAGGAAGTGAGAGGATATCCGTGCAAACTAAGGGAATTTATTGCAACATTTTTTTTTTCAATAAAACAATTTTTATAAAGATAAATCTCTGACTGCTCTAATAAGAAATTAAAGAACTTGTGACTCTTTGAAGAAGTTACTGCAGTATAAACCTGTGTTACATTCCTGTCTGGGTGTGACAGCGAGTGATAAAGACATTTTGGGGAATTAAAGTAGAACTATAGGCAAAACTGTTTTTTTTTTTCATTTAGGATAGAGTAAGGGATGGTAATAACCCCTTTCAGTTTTTTTTTTTTTTACCATCTGTGTCCCATTGGAGAAATTTCCCTTCACTTCCTGTCTCATAGCCAAAGAGGAAGTGAGAGGAAATCCCTGCAAACTAAGATAATTTCTTGCAACATTTTTTTTTTTTAATAAAACAATATTTTATAAATATAAATCTCTGACTGCTCTAATAAGAAATTAAAGAACTTGTGACTCTTTGAAGAAGTTACTGCAGTATAAACCTGTGTTACATTCCTGTCTGGGTGTGACAACGAGTGATAAAGACATTTCAGGGAATTAAAGTAGAACTATAGGCAAAACTGTTTTTTTTTTTCATTTAGGATAGAGTAAGGGATGGTAATAACCCCTGTCAGTTTTTTTTTTTTTACCATCTGTGTCCCATTAGAGAAATTTCCCTTCACTTCCTGTCCCATAGCCAAACAGGAAGTGAGAGAGGAAATCCCTGCAAACTAAGATAATTTCTTGCAACATTTTTGTTTTTCAATAAAACAATATTTATAAAGATAAATCTCTGACTGCTCTAATAAGAAATTAAAGAACTTGTGACTCTTTGAAAAAGTTACTGCAGTATAAACCTGTGTTACATTCCTGCCTGGGTGTGACAGCGAGTGATAAAGACATTTCGGGGAATTAAAGTAGAACTATAGGCAAAACTGTTTTTTTTTTTTTTTCATTTAGGATAGAGTAAGGGATGGTAATAACCCCTGCCAGGTTTTTTTTTTTACCATCTGTGTCCCATTGGAGAAATTTCCCTTCACTTCCTGTCCCATAGCCAAACAGGAAGTGAGAGGAAATCCCTGCAAACTAAGGGAATTCCTTGGGGACCCCCAGGCCCCCCCAGGTCACCAGAACTAGTGTCCCCATTGGAATATTTGTCCTCTATTACTTTTCTGGGAACAACCCAAAATTTGGGATTTTCATTTACTTTCACTTTTAATGATGATGGTAAACAGGACAAACAGAGAGGGAGGAAAGGAAACCGAATCTGGTTTTGGCAAAATGCAGAGTGATGCCAAAAGAATGTTTGATCTTGATGGCCAACTAGTGTTTTTGTACACTTTTAAGAAACTACTGTACTGTAAACTTGTGTTACATTCCTGTCTAGTTGTGGCAAGGAATGATAAAACATTTTGGGGAATTAGACTTCCTGCGTCATGACTAATAACTAGCATTAGTGGAGTACTCCACATTAACGGAACAGGTCTATCCACTTTCAGGTTTATCTGTGCCACTCACTCATACCCTATACAATTCATGGGGGGGGGGGGGGCTTAAAGGGTCCAATTTCATCAGGGACTAAAAGTATTTGAAAGGAAGGAAACAGAAACTTGTCTTTGTAAATGTGGGGGGTGACCCCAAAAAGGATGTTTGATCTTTGGCAACTAGTATTTATTTATTACACTTGCCTCTTTGAAGAAGCTACAGTATTGTAAACTTGTGTCACATTCCTGTCTGGGCATGGCAGCAAGTGATGCAGATAGTCATGGCCAGGGGTTAGGCTTTGGAGACCAGTAGCTATGGCAGTAGAGAGGCTCCTACTGACCAGCGGGATAAATACAGAAGCAGGTCACCCTGGAGGATGACAGGGGCTCACGTGAGGTGCGGGGTCTAAGAACTGACCAGTATTCACCAGAACGCCTAATGGTGGGGATGGGTTTTGCTGTGTGTTAGTACCAGATCTCGGTCCTCAGGATCTCCCCACCAGGAGGTGAGCAAGCCGGGGTCCAGTAGCAGATACTGTAGATCAGGTTGGGATCAAGCAGACGCAGGGGCGGACTGACAACTCATAGGGCCCCCGGGCAATAGGGGAGCATGGGGCCCTTGTGTCCTCGCCCACACTCAAAAAAAAGCCTATGAAAAAGCCAATGAAAGGTGCCAGGGGCAACTCATGGGGCCCCCTACTGACCCCGGGCCCTCGGGCAGTGCCTGAGTACTCCAATGGTCAGTCCACCCCTGAGTAGACGTGTAGTCGAGGAAAAAGCCAAAGGTTGGTAACGAATGGAAGTGGAGGTAAGGACAGCTGCTGGTATGTAAAGGAGCAAGATATTGGCTGGAGAGAGCACAACAATCTGACAAACAGGAAGTGCAAAGGCGTGGCTTAAATAGGAAGTTCATAGGAGGAGCAAGGAGTTCAAGGTTCACCAGAAACAAAGTTACAAAGGCAGGATTGTCCAAAGGATCAGAAAGGGAGCTGTCCAGCATCCCAGGTGGCTTAGCAAGAAGAGCTACTACCGCATGCAGCAGAGATGGTGGGTTCAGATCCTGGTCCTGGTCCAGCATCCCAGGTGGCTTTAGCAAGAAGAGCTACTACCGCATGCAGCAGAGATGGTGGGTTCAGATCCTGGTCCTGGTCCATCATCCCATGTGGCTTAGCAAGAAGATCTACTATGGAATGCAGCAAAGATGGTGGGTTCAGATCCTGGTCCTGGTCCATCATCCCAGGTGGCTTAGCAAGAAGAGCTATTACCGAATGCTGCAGAGATGGTGGGTTCAGATCCGTCCTGGTCCATCATCCCAGGTCGCTTAGCAAGAAGATCTACTACGGAATGCTGCAGAGATGGTGGGTTCAGATCCTGGTCCTGGTCCAGTATCCCGGGTGGCTTAGCAAGAAGAGCTGCTACCGAATGCAGCAGAGATGGTGGGTTCAGATCCTGGTCCTGGTCCAGCATCCCAGGTGGCTTAGCAAGAAGAGCTGCTACCGAATGCAGCAGAGATGGTGGGTTCAGATCGTGGTCCTGGTCCAGCATCCCAGGTGGCTTAGCAAGAAGAGCTACTACCGCATGCAGCAGAGATGGTGGTTCAGATCCTGGTCCATCATCCCAGGTGGCTTAGCAAGAAGATCTACTACGGAATGCTGCAGAGATGGTGGGTTCAGATCCTGGTTCTGGTCCAGCAACCCGAGTGGCTTAGCAAGACGAGTTACTACCAAATGCAGCAGAGATGCTGGGTTCAGATCCTGGTCCTGGTCCAGCATCCCGGGTGACTTAGCAAGAAGATCTACTACCGAATGCAGCAGAGATGGTGGGTTCAGATCCTGGTCCTGGTCCAGAATCCCAGGTGGCTTAACAAGAAGAGCTACTACCGAATGCAGCAGAGATGGTGGGTTTAGATCCTGGTCCTGGTCCATCATCCCAGGTGGCTTAGCAAGAAGAGCTACTACCGAATGCAGCAGAGACGGTGGGTTCAGATCCTGGTCCTGGTCCAGGATCCCAGGTGGCTTAACAAGAAGAGCTACTACCGAATGCAGCAGATATGGTGGGTTCAGATCCCGGTCCTGGTCCATCATCTCAGGCGGCTTAGCAAGAAGAGCTACTACCGAATGCAGCAGAGATGGTGGGTTCAGATCCTGGTCCAGTAACCCAGGTGGCTTAGCAAGAAGAGCTACTACCGAATGCAGCAGAGATGGTGGGTTCAGATCGTGGTCCTGATAGAGACATTTCGGGCAATTAACTAAACCTCACTAGTGCTAGAGGCAGTGGTGAATTTAGGTTTTGTGCTGCCCATAGCAACGCAAAATTAAATTACCCCCCTCCCAAAAAGAGCCTGACATTGACCAACAACACCCCTGTACCCCCTTCAGAGAGAGCCTTCCACTACCATCACCCCCATACACCGGCCACTCCCCTCCCAACGATAGAGACAAAGACAATCACCTTCACAGCTCTGAACGTCCCTGGGAATGGGAGCCAAGCAGCCCGCAGCCTCTCTCAGATCCCACCTGGTCCCCAGCCGGGGGGCCGTGCTGCCCCCTGAAAAATGCCACCCTAGGCAAATGCCTTGTGGTAAATACGCCCCCGGCTAGCAGTGTAACCCACATTGACAGAGCAGATAGACCGATCCGTTCCACCCCGCTCACACCCTACTCAATTCGAAGGGCTCAAAGGTTTCCCTTCACCAAGAGCTTCAAAATAATTGGAAGGAAGCAGAAGCCGGTCTTGGTAAATGCAGAGTTTGTTCTTGTTGGAGGACATCTATCCTCAGATGAAAAGCAGAGAGCCGTTCTCCGTTCGGCTGGTAGGCATTTCAAAGGTTAATTTTCCATCCAGGAGATCCTTTCATGTCCTCTCCATTAATACCGCACCGCGCTTCTCCTTCTCCAAGCGAAGGAACATCAGACCGAGCTTAGAGGAAAGAGAATTGTAGATGTACATCGCGGCTTTCCCTTCCTGCCATGAGAGGCTCCATCCACCTGGCAGCTCGGGATCTGATTAATAGCGCGGAGCGCGGTTATAAACATACAGACGCGTGCAGTGACTTTAATTAACCAGGCAGCGCCTACACCAAAGTGGGCACGTCACCCGCACAGCATGCCAGGAGAACTGTTATTAATGAGAACACATGGAGGAAACTGAATCAAACCTGAACCGTGGCCAGAACAGCTCAATACACGGCTGATCAACAGATCCCTCAATGACTTCATCCTCCAAATATTTCTACTGTTCAGCCAGTTTTGTGATTTACACGGCACGGCCAGGAGGGGGACACCCAAGGAAGGATGTGCCGTTACACACAATATTTATAGAGGGCCTTTACCAGCCCAAAAAAAAGCTCTTTGTACACATAGGGACCCCCCCCATCCACACACACACATCCTAGGGGGGCAGGTTTACTAATAGGTACATGCACACTGTGAGGTTCCATCATGCACCCCATTAGATTTCAGGGTCCACACAGGGCTGTGGACAAGGGGATACTGCCAGTCCTCCTGTACGGGGCCCTGGCCAGCAAGGGGGCCCAGGCAGCTGGGTGAATTGGATGAGGGCAGGAAGGGTGATTGGCATGGCGGCGGGGGTAATTACTGAAACCAATCCCCTGTATGGCTGAGAGTTGGCTTCTTCTCTCCCTCCTGCTGGCTTTCAGCTGCTGCAGGTTAGCCTTACAGGGGGATCATTTCCAGTAACTGCCCCTCCCCCGAGCGCACTCTACACCCTCCCTGTGCACCATATGTTCTCTCCCTCCTGCTGGCTTTCAGCTGCTGCAGGGAGAGCCATACAGGGGGATCAGTTCCAGTAATTGCCCCTCCCCCGAGCGCAGCGCACTCATCCCTCCCTGTGCACCATACTTTCTCTCCCTCCTGCTGGCTTTCAGCTGCTGCAGGGAGAGCCATACAGGGGGATCAGTTCCAGTAATTGCCCCTCCCCCCAACGCACTCAACACCCTCCCTGTGCACCATACGTTCTCTCCCTCCCTGCTGGCTTTCAGCTGCTGCAGGGAGAGCCATACAGGGGGATCAGTTCCAGTACTTGCCCCTCCCCCCAACGCACTCATCACCCTCCCTGTGCAGTGCACCATACGTTTCCTGCTGCTGCCCAGGCCCCCCTGTGTGCCCCCCACCCCCGCAGTGCTGCCGACTTCCCTCCTCTCCTTCCCACTGGCATCCACACAATAGGATCCTTGAGGATGGAGAGTTGGGGAAGGGTCTGGTAAATATGTCTCGATTACCAGCCCTTCCTATCCTGAATGAACACAACGCGTGATCAGTGCCAATCATTCAATGTGTTCATTCATAACTGCTTAGAAACGTGTGGGGTTTTTTTTTGGGGGGGGGGGGGGCCCTGTCAGGTTGGCTGTTTGGGGCCCTGTGTTTTCACAACAGCCCTGGGTCCACATACCGCCTGACAGTCCCCCTTCCTTTTGTGGGCAGGTTGAGTTAGGTAGGTCGCTGTCTGGACGGGAGGTAGAAGTTAATGCCCTTCCCGTCCTTTTGGTTTTTGGTGGGTTCTTCTCCGGTGTGATATATAGGTAGAGGACAGGTGCTGTGCGTCTAAGACCCCAGGAAGGGTAGTTGGGGAGGGCCCTGTGGTTTCACAACAGCCCTGGGTCCACATACCGCCTGACAGTCCCCCTTCCTTTTGTGGGCAGGTTGAGTTAGGTAGGTAGGTGCCCTGGATGGGAAGGTAGAAGTTAATGCCTTTCCCGGTCCTTTGGTTTTTGGTGGGTTCTTCTCCGAGTCCGACCCACTACTCCTGTGATATAGAGATAGAGGACAGAGGTCCGGTGCATATAAGACCCCAGGAAGGGTAGTTGGGGAGGATTTGGGGTGGTTTCCCATGGAGAGTCTTAGAGGGAAGGTAGTACGGAGAGAGGGTTGGGGGGACCAGGGTCTGCATCAGGCTGGAGGTCCACAAGGGAATGAGACGGAGAAAAATACCCGCGAGGAGGAGCAGAACGATGTCTCTCATCACTGCCTGGGTGTAGGACAGGGACTAGTATAGCCCAGAAGAACCCACCCTGAGGTGGTCCTCTTATGTGACCCAGACGTGGCCCCCAACGAGTTCATTGAGAAACATGGAGGAAGGCTCACTATCACCCGTCTCCCCCCTTTCACCATTGTCTCCCCCCCTCAGTCATGCAGTGTCCCCCATGCAGGCTTACCTTCATAATGCATGGCTGTACGATATATGTCAGGTGATGGTTGGGGCCCCTCTAAATGCTCTTGTGTTGGCCTCCACTGCTCCCATCTGCCCCCTCCTAACATGTAGGCAGTGCCAGCCAATTGCAGAGCAAATTCACGGGAAGGAATAT
Source organism: Staurois parvus (assembly GCA_951230385.1). NCBI lineage: Eukaryota > Metazoa > Chordata > Amphibia > Anura > Ranidae > Staurois > Staurois parvus. Next base: position 170,017 of record CATNWA010015392.1, on the reverse strand, counting down.
TACCACGGCAACTGTTATTTTAATTGGTAAGACAGCTTCTATTGGCCCCGGGCCCCCCCTGATGGGAGCCCTCAATTGGGCCTGGGACAGAAGGACTGCTTGTATTCCTTTATGGGCAGCTCTGAGTTCCATGCATGCGCGGGGATTCCCCAGGTATCAGCAAAGTCCCAGATACCAGAAACCACATACACGGGATACCTGTGGAACACGGTCTGATCACATGCTGGATATTTAACCCCTTCAACACCAGACACTACCCCCCCCCCCCCCCCCCCCCTCCTGCCCAGGCCGATTGTCAGCTTTCAGCACTGTCACACTTTGAATGACAATTGCGCGGTCATGCAACACTGTATCCAAACAATTTTTTTTTTCACACAAATAGAGATTTCTTCTGGTGGTATTTAACCATCACTGCGGTTTTTATTTTTTTGCTAAATAAACTAAAAAGGCTAAAACTAATGAAAAAAATGCATTTTTCTTCATTTCTGTTATAAAATGTTGCACATAAATCATCATTCTTCATAAATTTAGGCCGAGATGTATTCTACTCCATTTCTTTGGTGAAAATAACCCAAATCTGTGCTTATTATTTAGTCTGTAGGAAAGTTATCGAGATATATCTGAAAAATCTACAAACTATGATGTACTGATGGAAGATCTCATTTCCTGAAAATCCAGGACGGTACAATCCTGAGGTACTGATGGAAGATACCCAAATTTCCTGAGGACCCCACAATTGTCAGAATGTAAGGACGGTACAAGCCCCCCCAAATGTCAGGACAGTACAAATCCCCCCAAATGTCAGGACAGTACAAATCCCCCCAAATGTCTGGGTACAAATACCCCCAAAATGTCAGGACGGTACAAATACCCCCCAAATGTCAGGACGGTACAAATACCCCCCAAATGTCAGGACGGTACAAATACCCCCCAAAATGTCAGGACAGTACAAAATCCCCCCAAATGTCAGGACAGTACAACCCCCCCAAATGTCAGGACGGTACAAATCCCCCCAAATGTCAGGACGGTACAAATCCCCCCAAATGTCAGGACAGTACAAATCCCCCCAAATGTCAGGACAGTACAACCCCCCCCAAATGTCAGGACAGTACAAATCCCCCCAAATGTCAGGACGGTACAAATCCCCCCAAATGTCAGGACGGTACAAATACCCCCCAAATGTCAGGACGGTACAAATACCCCCCCCCAAATGTCAGGACGGTACAAATCCCCCCAAATGTCAGGATGGTACAAATACCCCCCAAATGTCAGGACGGTACAAATCCCCCCAAATGTCAGGACAGGATAACTACCCCCCAAATGTCAGGACGGTACAAATACCCCCCAAATGTCAGGACGGTACAAATCCCCCCAAATGTCAGGACAGGATAACTACCCCCCAAATGTCAGGACGGTACAAAATCCCCCCCCAAATTATCTCTTTTTGGAAAGCAGACAGTCCAAGGAATTTAGTAAGAGGCGAGTTTTTTGAAGTTGTAATTTTCATAACTTTTTCCCGTCGTGTCCCCAGTGCAGTTCGGAGTCATCATATAACTGGGGGGGGGGGGGGGGGGGTGATCAGTGATCAGGGATACTGACTGGTAACAGCACAGAAAAAAAAAATTAAAACATTTTTTTTTTTCTTTTTTTAACAATTTTTTTAACCTCTCTGTGACCAGAGCCATAAAATGTTACCATAGTAACAGTGCACTACTCCGGACAAGTGATCAGGATTTTTTTTTTTCTTTACACATTATAATTGCTTGTAGCAATGAATTTCATTGTTGTAAGCAACCATTTCAAATGAATGAAATTGATTCATTCAGTTTGTTTTGTGATTAGCTGTGATTGGCCCTGTCTGTACCATGTGATCACTGTGACCAATCACAGCCAACAACACAACTGTAACAATCATGGCATGAATCAAAGTAATTCATTGTTTATAATTGTCATGTGATCTGGTGTGATTGGTCACAGCGATCACATGGTACCGACCCCCATGGCCGCAAGCGAGGCTCTTTCTGGAAGGACGTCATATGACATCCGCACGAAACACTGAAAGTCCCTCCCGGCCGTCAGATTGCTATAGGCTGGACGGCATGTGGTTAAAAATGGCGTCATGGAAGAGGAGTTGCGGGGGATGAGAATATAGCATGAATGAAGTTCCTCTTTCTGTTCAGGTGTCTTAGTGTCCCCGTTCACAGTCCTTATGTCCTGGTGACCACTGTCATGGAAGTCACACAGATGTCACTAGAACAGGGATTGAGGGAAATCCTCCAATGGGGACACCGGCTTGTTTCAGAGACAAATGTCTAAGCAGGGACTTTCCTCATTTCATTGTCTGTTTGCAGGACAGGAAGTCAAGGAAAGTCTGTTCAGTGGGTAATACAGATGCAAAAAAAAAAATGACAAGGGATTAAAATCATTCCCCACTCCATGCAAAAAAAAACAAACTTTAATGTAATAATAAAAAAAAATAATTTTATATATATTGGGTGGTCCCCTACCACTAGGCATGTATATATAGCCAGGGCTGGTCCTACCACGAGGCAAACTAGGCAGGTGCCTAAGGTGCAGCTACGACCAGGGCCGGTGCTACCACGAGGCAAACTAGGCAGGTGCCTAAGGTGCAGCTACGACCAGGGCAAACTAGGTCAGGTCCTACCACGAGGGCAAACTAGGCAGGTGCCTAAGGTGCAGCTACGACCAGGGCCGGGTTGCTATCACCTAGCTACCATGAGGCAAAAAATAGGCAGGTGCCTAAGGTGCAGCTACGACCAGGGCCGGTGCTACCACTAGGCAAAAAAACTAGGCAGGTGCCTAAGGTGCAGCTACAGCCAGGGCCGGTGCTACCACTAGGCAAACTAGGCAGGTGCCTAAGGTGCAGCTACAACCAGGGCCGGTGCTACCACTAGGAAAGTTAGGCAGCCACCTAGGTGCAGCTACAGCCAGGGCGGTGGTGCTACCAAGGCAAACTAGGCAGCCGCCTAGGGTGCTAGCTACAGCCAGGACCCCGGATACAGCAGTACAGCTGGCCTTGGTGCTACCACAGGCAAACTATATCTTCCCTGGGCCCCAACAGTTCAGCAGAGGGGCCGGTGCAGGACATGAGGTGCAAAAGGGTGCAGCTACAGCATGTTTTATCAGGGCCAGGTGGCTAAGCCGAACTGTGTTTGGCGGCCACAGCTGCTCCCGGCCTTTCACTTGTGAATTGAATAATCCCTTCCCACTGCTGAGGGGGTGCGGAAGGCAAGACTGTACCCCAGCGCCGGTGGGAGGTGGCATCCAACAGAGAGGTGGCCGGGGGCACAGGCAGCAATGGGAACCCGGAGCACAGGCAGCAATGGGAACAATCCGGAGCACAGGCAGCACGGGCAAACCCGGAGCACAGGTGCAGCAATGGGAACCCGGAGCACAGGCAGCAATGGGAACCCGGAGCTACAGCACAATGGGAACCCGGAGCACAGGCAACACAATAGGAACCCGGGAGCACAGGCAGCAATGGGAACCCGGAGCACAGGCAGCAATGGGAACCCGGAGCACAGGCAGCAGCTATGGGAAACACAGGCAACAATGGTGAACCCGGAGCACAGGCAGGTGCAATGGGAACGGCCAGGGAACCGGGCACAGAGGACAGGGAAGGTGCAAACCACTAGGGAAACCCGGAGCACAGGCAGCAATGGGAACCCGGAGCACAGGCGGCAATGGGAACCCGGAGCACAGGCAACAATAGGAACCCGGAGCACAGGCAGCGATGGAACCCCGGAGCACAGGCAGCAATGGGAACCCGGAGCACAGGCAGCAATGGGAACCCGGAGCACAGGCAGCAATAGGAACCCGGAGCACAGGCAGCAATGGGGGAACCCGGAGCACAGGCAACAATGGGAACCCGGAGCACAGGCAGCAATAGGAACCCGGAGCACAGGCAGCAATGGGAACCCGGAGCACAGGCAGCAATGGAACCCGGAGCACAGGCAGCAATGGGAACCCGGAGCACAGGCAGCAATGGGGAAGGGAACCCCTCGGAGCACAGGCAGCAATAGGGAACCCAGAGCACAGGCAGCAATAGGAACCCGGAGCACAGGCAGCAATCAAGTCCACAGGGGAAAATAGGAACCCGGAGCACAGGCAGCAATGGGAACCCGGAGCACAGGCAACAATGGGAACCCGGAGCACAGGCAGCAATGGGAACCCGGAGCACAGGCAGCAATGGGAACCCGGAGCACAGGCAGCAAATGGGAACCCGGAGCACAGGCAGCAATGGGAACCCGGAGCACAGGCAGCAATGGGAACCCGGAGCACAGGCAGCAATAGGAACCCGGAGCACAGGCAACAATAGGAACCCGGAGCACAGGCAAATGGGATCCCCACAGGCAGCAATGGGAACCCGGAGCACAGGCAACAATAGGAACCCGGAGCACAGGCAAGCAATGGAACCCGGAGCACAGGCAGCAATGGGAACCCGGAGCACAGGCAGCAATGGAACCCAGGCAGCACAATAGGAACCCGGAGCACAGGCAGCAATGGGAACCCGGAGCACAGGCAACAATGGGAACCCAATAGGAGCACAGAGCACAGGCAGCATGGGAACCCGGAGCACAGGCAACAATGGGAACCCTTGAGGAGCACAGGCAATATGGGAACCCGGAGCACAGGCAGCAATGGGAACCCGGAGCACAGGCACAGGCAGCAATGGGAACCCGGAGCACAGGCAGCAATGGGAACCCAGGAGCACAGGCAGCAACAATAGGAACCCGGAGCACAGGCAACAATGGGAACCGGAGCACCGGAGGCAGACAATAGGAACCGTACCTCAGGCAGCAATAGGAACCCGGAGCACAGGCAGCAATGGGAACCCGGAGCACAGGCAGCAATGGGAAACCCGGAGCACAGGCAGCAATGGGAACCCGGAGCACAGGCAGCAATAGGAACCCGGAGCACAGGCAACAATAGGAACCCGGAGCACAGGCAACAATGGGATCCTAGGTCCACAGGCAGCAATAGTAACCCGGAGCACAGGCAGCAATAGTAACCCGGTAGCACAGGCAGCAATAGTAACCCGGCACAGGCAGCGATGGGAACCTGGTTGTAAAGAACCGCCTGGCGGTACCTCTAGCAGCCCACTGGTCAGGTTTCCCCAGAGCGCGGAGTCTAAGTCCCCGGTCCACTTGTTCACCAGGGCCCCTGATGGTGGGGATGGACTTGGAGCGAACCGAGACCAGGTCGCGGCTCCTGAGTACACCTACCTATGGTAGAGGAATCCGCCAGAAGTTCCTGCAGGGGGAGAGCCTGATGTGAAGAGGCGGATATGCCAGGGCAAGGTGGATGGATGGATGAGCAAGAGGGTGGTCAGACAAGCTGGGTCGGTAACAGTGGGGTCGGTGCGGTACAAAGCAGCGGGCAGAGAATGGTCGGGTCACACGCCAAGGTCAGCAACAGAAGATCAGATCCACAAGGGGGCATCCAGGAGGGAGGTCAGGCAAGCCAGGGGTCAGAGCAGGAGAGAACAGCCAGGTCAGGGACAATCCGAGTCAGCAAGAATCACGGTAACAGGATCAGGAACACAGGGAGACCAAACGGCAATACCTGTCAGTGCAGGGCGATTCAAATATCGTGCCTTGCGCTGTCATTGGTGCCAGGCGCGCACCCGTGGCTCCGAGTGCGCATGCGCGGGTTCTGTCTCTTCACCGGCCAGGACCTAGTGCCCGTACACTAGTGTGAACGGGCACAGTGCGCCTGCGCCGAGCTGCGGATCGTGGCAGCTCCTGACACTGGGGCACAGGTAGTGATGGGAACCTGGGGCACTTGTGAATTGAATATCCCTTCCTCCGCTGAGGAGGGCGGAAGGCAAGGCTGTACCCCAGCGGTGGGAGGTCATTCAAAAGAGAGGTGGCCGGGGGCACAGGCAGCAATGGGAACCCGATGCACAGGTACTGATGGGAACCCGATGCACTGACAGCAATGAGAACCTGGTGCACATGCAACAGTTGGAACACGGTGCACAGGTAGTAATGGGAACCAGGTGGAACCAAGGGACAGTGCTCAGAGGTGGGTAGGGGGTGGAACCAAGGGATGGTGCTCAGAGGTGGGTAGGGGGTGGAACCAAGGAATGGTGCACGGAGGTGGGTAGGGGGTGGAACCAAGGGATGGTGCTCAGAGGTGGTTAGGGGGTGGAACCAAGGGAGGTGTGCTCAGAGGTGGGTAGGGGGTGGAACCAAGGGACGGTGCTCAGAGGTGGTTAGGAGTGGAACCAAGGGAGGGTGCTCAGAGGTGGGTAGGGGGTGGAACCAAGGGATGGTGCTCAGAGGTGGGTAGGGGGTGGAACCAAGGGACGGTGCTCAGAGGTGGTTAGGAGTGGAACCAAGGGATGGTGCTCAGAGCTGGGTAGGAGGTGGAACCAAGGGACGGTGCTCAAAGGTGGGTAGGGGGGTGGAACCAAGGGACGGTGCTCAAAGGTGGTTAGGGGGTGGAACCAAGGGAGGGTGCTCAGAGGTGGGTAGGGGGTGGAACCAAGGGACGGTGCTCAGAGGTGGTTAGGAGTGGAACCAAGGGATGGTGCTCAGAGGTGGGTAGGAGGTGGAACCAAGGGATGGTGCTCAGAGGTGGGTAGGGGGTGGAACTAAGGGACGGTGCTCAGAGGTGGGTAGGGGGTGGAACCAAGGGACGGTGCGTGGAGGTGGGTAGGGGGTGGAACCAAGGGAGGGTGCTCAGAGGTGGGTAGGGGGTAGAACCAAGGGACAGTGCTCAGAGGTGGTTAGGAGTGGAACCAAGGGACGGTGCTCAGAGGTGGTTAGGAGTGGTGGAACCAAGGGATGGTGCTCAGAGGTGGGTAGGAGGTGGAACCAAGGGATGGTGCTCAGAGGTGGGTAGGGGGTGGAACTAAGGGACGGTGCTCAGAGGTGGGTAGGGGGTGGAACCAAGGGACGGTGCGTGGAGGTGGGTAGGGGGTGGAACTAAGGGACGGTGCGTGGAGGTGGGTAGGGGGTGGAACTAAGGGACGGTGCGTGGAGGTGGGTAGGGGGTGGAACCAAGGGATGGTGCGCAGAGGGTGGGTAGGGGGTGGAACCAAGGAATGGTGCACGGAGGTGGGGTGTAGGGGGTGGAACCAAGGGATGGTGCTCAGAGGTGGGTAGGGGGTGGAACCAAGGAATGGTGCACGGAGGTGGGTAGGGGGTGGAACCAAGGAATGGTGCACGGAGGTGGGTAGGGGGGTGGAACCAAGGAATGGTGCACGGAGGTGGGTAGGGGGTGGAACCAAGGAATGGTGCACGGAGGTGGGTAGGGGGTGGAACCAAGGAATGGTGCGCGGAGGTGGGTAGGAGGTGGAACCAAGCAGTTCTGCCCGCGATTTCAAGACACTACGCTAGAACTGCAAATCGCACCACAGCATGTTCAGGTTCCACATCGTGCAAAGGGAGTCGCCTACAAGTAGTTCAGAAGCCACAACACCAGCAGAGCCGCTCCACGTTTTTAGATGCCGTTAGAATGAATGACACCAGAACACGCTGTTGGGCGATTGGTTTGCTTAGCGGAGTGTTCTGAAATCGGGGTCAGCATTGCGGCGATTCCAAACGCCCTCGCATGGATGAGGCCTTAGACTTGGGCCGACACCCGTTCTGTGCGAAAAAACGTGTTTTGTTGTTGGATTTGCGTTCACCTCAAATTGCGCACAGGCAGCCTACAGAGTTGGATGCAGATGCAGCGGCTGCATGGACGCAGCCCATGTCAAACTTTGACATCCATGCAGGAGCCGGTGCACAGGCAGACTATAGAGCTGGATGTAGATGCAGCAGCTGCACGGACGCACTTTGACATCCATGCAGGAGCCGGTGCAGAGGCAGACTATAGAGTTGGATGCAGATGCAGCAGCTGCACGGACGCACTTTGACATCCATGCAGGAGCCGGTGCAGAGGCAGACTATAGAGTTGGATGCAGATGCAGCAGCTGCACGGACGCACTTTGACATCCATGCAGGAGTCGGTGCACAGGCAGCCTGTATTCTATGCAAACGCTCCTGGAAGGATGTCAGATTTTGATGTGCGGCTCTGTGTCTCATCCACCTCTATGGGCTGCCGCAGCTCACACCGCATGCAGTTGCAATAATAAACGCATCCTGCGCTCAGAACGGACCTCAACGCCTGTCTGAATGAAGCCTTAGCCAGCTTGCAGCCGCAGCTCCTCCAATGCACAAGCGAGTGCAGCGTGTACTGACTGCCAGTGGGGGGCGATAGGGAGACGGATTCACCTTCACATCACCTATTGCAGGTTGGAGCGCGCAGTTCGCAGCGGCAGGCAAGGAAGAGGCTTGTAAAGTTGGAGAAAAAATATTTCTCAATAATTTAGCGATGTTCAATAATTTACTTCCACCAGAAATCCTATAAATATCTAACCACAGTACAGGGAAAGGACATGGATCTCGGCGGATTCACCTTTACCTGTAAAAATGTATAAAAAAGTATAAAGGCAAAACTTTTCTCAGCTTTGGGTAGAGAGGGGCGAGATTAGACCCCCCCCCCTCCCCCCCGTCAAGTTTTCATTGCTGTCTGCGCCCCTATTAGGGATCTTCACTCTCATAGAGTGTTAAAGGAAATCCAAAATTTTGGGTTGTCACCAGAACAGGAAGAGACGAAAACTCTTTTTTAACATTTTCTTTGCACCCGACTGGGTGGTCTCTGCAAAGCAAAGCTTCATCACATTATATTTACTAAAGGAAAATGAGTGCAACTGCACAGTCTGTTTGCTTTTAGTGAATCCTGAGCAGGAGGGGAGGACGGAGGAAAATACCAAAATTACTAAACAAGTGGCAGTGGCACAGATGTCACAAAAAAAAAATGATAACCTAATGGAGTTAAATACAAGACATACAAAATTATATGAAAGTGGAGAAAAACAGGAGTTATAACGTTTCTGCTTTATTGTACTTTGCCCAGGAAGATGGGGTGATGCACCCCCAGGGGTTGTGTCTATGGCAACCTAGGCTCACAGGAAATTCAATCCCAAAGAAGACCAGAGGTGGGGTCCATGACAGCCTAGGCTCACAGGAAACCTTGAAGAAGACAAAAGGTGGAGTCCATGACAGCCTAGGCTCACAGGAAATTCAACCTCAAAGAAGACCAGAGGTGGGGTCCATGACAGCCTAGGCTCACAGGAAATTCAACCTCAAAGAAGACCAGAGGTGGGGTCCATGACAGCCTAGGCTCACAGGAAATTCAACCTCAAAATGAAGAAGACCAGAGGTGGGGTCCATGACAGCCTAGGCTCACAGGAAATTCAGCCTCAAAGAAAAGCAAAGGTGGGGTCCATGACAGCCTAGGCTCACGGGAAATGAACCTGGCACTGGCCATCATTCAATGTTGAAGAAGACCAGAGGTGGGATCCATGACAGCCTAGGCTCACAGGAAACCTCAAAGAAGACAAAAGGTGGAGTCCATGACAGCCTAGGCTCACAGGAAATTCAACCTAGAAGAAGACCAGAGGTAGGGTCAATGACAGCCTAGGCTCACAGGAAATTCAGCCTCAAAGAAAAGCAAAGGTGGGGTCCATGACAGCCTAGGCTCACAGGAAATTCAACCTAGAAGAAGACCAGAGGTGGGGTCCATGAAAGCCTAGGCTCATGGGAAATGAATGGCACTGGTCATCATTCAACCTTGAAGAAGACCAGAGGTGGGATCCATGACAGCCTAGGCTCATGGGAAATGAAATGGCGCTGGTCATCATTCATTGTTGAAGAAGACCAGAGCTATGTAGAGCTACTGAGTTACTGAGTCTCTTTCAGAGTCGTCGGAAGGGGGTCTAATAGACCCCAGAACTCTCCATAAAGAGTACCTGTCACCAGAACCTGTTGTTCATCCCTTGGGATCACAATAAAAGTGATTTAAAAAAAAAAATTGTATATATCTATAATAAAGAGACGGCATAACTAAAAAAAAAAAAATACATGATAAAAACTTAAAAATATTAAAGCACCCCCGTCCCTCATGTGTGGGATGGTCCAGCACACGTATGTACACAACGAACACACCACATGTGAGGTATCGCCGGAAACGTCAGAGCGAGCGCAAAAATTCTATCACCGCACCTCCTGGGTAACTCCAAACTGGGAACCGGTGACGGCTTTTAGAGCGCTTGCCTATGGAGATCTTTAGGCACCGTAGTTTGGCGCCGTTCAACGGGCGTGATCAGCTGTTATTGTACTACATGCGATCGCGCACACTACATGCTTGGTATCTGTCTACTCGGCGTAACATCTTTTTTTTAATCTTACAAAAAAAATTGGGTATTAAGTTTTGTTTTTTTCCGCACAAACATTCACTAAAGTATATTTTTTTGCCAAAAAATTTGCATTTTAAATACCTCTGCACGGATCTTGTGGGACATAAAAATATACAACGCCCACCATTTTACTCTCAAGGGCCTCTGCTTGGAAAAAAAATATGATTGGGGGTTTAAAAAAAAGAAGAAGATTTTTTTACATGTAGGAGAGCAATGTCAGGATAGGTGGCAAAAAAAAAAAAAAAAATAATAATAATAATAATAAAAAAAAAAAGAATCAATAAATAACTGGAGTTCTGCTTTAAAAGACAGGCATGTCGGTGCTGATTGCGGTGTCTGTACAGAGCTGCACTGGAGTTCCGAAATATACATCATTAAAGTGTATTTTTTGCAAAAAATTTGCATTTTAAATACCTCTGCGCGAATATTGTGGGACATAAAAATATACAACGCCCACCATTTTACTCTCAAGGGCCTCTGCTTGGAAAAAAATATGTTTGGGGGTTTAAAAAAAAAAAGATTTTTTTTTATATGTAGGAGAGCAATTTCTGGGAAGGCGGTAAAAAAATAAAATAAATAATAATAATAATAATAATAATAAAAAAGATTCAATAAATAACTGGAGTTCTTCTTTAAAAGACAGGCATGTCGGTGCTGACTGCGGTGTCTGTACAGAGCCGCACTGTAGCTCCGAAATATACAACACCCACCATTTTACTCTCAAGGGCTCTCAAAAAATTCATTAAAGTATATTTTTTTCCCAAAAATTTGCATTTTAAAAATACCTCTTTAAAAGCGTGTCGGTGCTATTGTGGTGACTTAAAAAAAATACAACGCCCCACATTTTACTCTCAAGGGCCTCTGCTTGGAAAAAAATATGTTTGGGGGTTTAAAAAAAAAAAAGATTTTTTTTTATATGTAGGAGAGCAATGTCAGGATAGGTGGTAAAAAAAAATAATTATAATAATAATAAAAAAGAATAAATAAATAACCGGAGTTCTGCTTTAAAAGCAGGCATGTCGGTGCTGACTGTGGTGTCTGTACAGAGCCGCACTGCAGCTCGAAATATACAATGCCCATCATTTTACTCTCAAGGGTAAAAAAAAAAAAAAAAAAAAGGAATTTTAATAATAAAAAGAATTGCATTTTAAATAACTGGAGTTCTTCTTTAAAAATATACAGGCATGTCGGTGCTGATTGCAAGGGTCTGTACAGAGCTGCACTGTAGCTCCAAAATATACATCATTAAAGTGTATTTTTTTCCAAAGAATTTGCATTTTAAATACCTCTGCGTGGATATTGCGGGACATAAAAATATAGAACACCCATCATTTTACTCTCAAGGGCCTCTGCTTGGAAAAAAATATGTTTGGGGATTTAAAAAAAAAAAAAATAAAGATTTTTTTTTTTCTACATGCAGGAGAGCAATGTCATTTTAGGTAAGGTGGTAAAAAAAAAAAAATAAATAATAAAAAAAAATAAAAAATAACTGGAGTTCTGCTTTAAAAGACACGCATGTTGGTGCTGATTGCGGTGTCTGTACAGAGCTGCACTGGAGCTCCAAAATATACATCATTAAAGTGTATTTTTTTTCCAAAAATTTGGATTTTAAATACCTCTGCGCGGATATTGCGGGACATAAAAATATACAACGCCCATCATTTTACTCTCAAGGGCCTCTGCTTGGAAAAAAATATGTTTGGGGGTTAAAAAAAAAAAAAAAAAAAAAAAAATTTTTTTTACATGTAGGAGAGCAATGTCAGGTAAGGTGGTTAAAAAAAGATGAAAAAAAAATAATAAAAAAAGAATCAATAATAACTGGAGAGCTTCATTCTGCTTTAAAAACGACAGGCATGTTGGTGCTGATTGCGGTGTCTGTACAGAGCTGCACTGTAGCTCCAAAATATCCAACGCCCATCATTTTACTGTTAACATTCATTAAAGTGTATTTTTTTTCAAAAAATTTGCATTTTAAATACCTCTGTGCGAATATTGTGGGACATAAAAATATACAACGCCCACCATTTTACTCTCAAGGGCCTCTGCTTGGAAAAAAATATGTTTGGGGGTTAAAAAAAAAAAAGATTTTTTTTTATATGTAGGAGAGCAATGTCTGGGAAGGTGGGTAAAAAAAAAAATAAATAATAATAATAATAATAAAAAAAAGAGTAAATAAATAACTGGAGTTCTTCTTTAAAAGACAGGCATGTCGGTGCTGATTGCGGTGTCTGTACAGAGCCGCACTGCAGCTCCGAAATATACAACGCCCATCATTTTACTCTCAACATTCATTAAAGTATATTTTTTTCCCAAAAATTTGCATTTTAAATACCTCTGCGTGGATATTGCGGGACTTAAAAAATATACAACGCCCACCATTTTACTCTCAAGGGCCTCTGCTTGGAAAAAAATATGTTTGGGGGTTTAAAAAAAAAATAAAAAAATTTTTTTTTTACATGTAGGAGAGGAATGTCAGGGAAGGTGGTAAAAAAAAAAAAAAAAAAAAAAAAAAAATAATAATAAAAAAGAATAAAAAAATAACTGGAGTTCTGCTTTAAAAGACACGCATGTCGGTGCTGACTGCGGTGTCTGTACAGAGCTGCACTGTTGCTCCAAATATACAACACCCACCATTTTACTCTCAAGGGTATTGCTTGGAAAAAAATTTTAAATATCTGTGCGAATATGGGGACTAAAAAATACAACGATGGTAGGAAAGGAATGTCAGGATTGGTTAAAAAAAAGTAAAATAATGTGGTTTTTAATAAAAAAAAAAAAAAAAAATAATAATAATAATAATAATAATAAAAAAAGAATAAATAAATAGCTGGAGTTCTGCTTTAAAAGACACGCATGTCGGTGCTGATTGCGGTGTCTGTACAGAGCTGCACTGGAGCTCCAAAATATACATTCATTAAAGTGTATTTTTTTTCCAAAAAATTTGCATTTTAAATACCTCTGCGCGTGATATTGCGGGACTAAAAATATACAACGCCCATCATTTTACTCTCAAGGGCCTCTGCTTGGAAAAAAATATGTTTGGGGGTTAAAAAAAAAAAAAGATTTTTTTTTTATATGTAGGAGAGCAATGTCTGGGAAGGTGGGTAAAAAAACTAAAATAAATTATAAACGCCCAATTTTATAATAAAAAAAAAAAAAAAGGAATAAATAATAAATAACTAGAGTTCTTCTTTAAAAGACACGCATGTCGGTGCTGATTGCGGTGTCTGTACAGAGCTTCACTGTAGCTCGAAATATCCAACGCCCATCATTTTACTCTCAACATTCATTAAAGTGCATTTTTTTTTTCCAAAAAATTTGCATTTTAAATACCTCAGTGCGAATATTGTGGGACATAAAAATATACAACGCCCACCATTTTACTCTCAAGGGCCTCTGCTTGGAAAAAAATATGTTTGGGGTTTAAAGAAAAAAAAAAGATTTTTTTTTATATGTAGGAGAGCAATGTCTGGGAAGGTGGGTAAAAAAAATAAAAAAAAAAATAATAATAATAATAATAATAATTAAAAAAGAATCAATAAATAGCTGGAGTTCTGCTTTAAAGGACAGGCATGTCGGTGCTGACTGCGTTGTCTGTACAGAGCTGCACTGGAGCTCCGAAATGCAGAGTCTCTCCTTCCTCCTCCTCCCTCCTCTCCTCCTCTCTCTCTCTTCTCCTCTCCAAATCGCAGAGCCGGTGACATGCCTCCATCCCACCAATGTTGAGTGTTGATCTGAGGATTTGGCATGTCATCCAGTGTCTACACCAGCTTAAGTTTCTATTATTACGCCGCGGATTATCAGGACAGTAGCCTTGCCACAGAATTACAGCCAATCTGCTTCAGCACAAGGCTCCTTTTTTTTTTTTTTTTTCCTCCTCTCTCTCTCTTCATAAATTCTCTTTTTTTTTTTGCATTTGTTGGAATATTTATTTCTGGTTTTTTTTTTGTACTAAAAGTGGATAACGTGCTTCTTCGGCTTTGCAGCAAAGCAACGTTGTTTTTAATTATTACATTGGAAGCGTAAAAAAAAAAAAAAAAACCCCCGTAAGCTGCTTGAATGTCTCTTCTCCCTTCCCCAAGCTGTGGAGGGCTCTGCCATCTATCGCACTCACAAGGATAGCAGCAGATCAGGCATTCCTACTGTAGCTCTTCTCTCTGGCTGTGCGTCGGTGTCATTCCTGCATCCTCTGCTTGGAAGTTCTGCATCCCCACCGGGGGCCCTAAATGTGCACCTAGAGGTCTACCGGCGGCACCGTCCAAAATCCATCAAGGGTTTCTGGTTTGAGGGTTTTAAAGGGGAATACCGAAGGGTTGGATCTGTGGTGGCTTTTCACCTGCTTTGGATCTACTGTACTGTGTCGGGAGGAAACCCGAGGATCCACCTCATCGGGCTTTGCAATTTCCGTCTGAAATCTCCTAGTCGGAGAGGAGAGGACTTGGAGGTCCTTCTGCCCAGGATGCCTGGCATTTCATCATCCAAGCACCGCCGTTCCTTTTGCTAAAAGAGGATAAATGCATCTTTTAGCAGGTAAGCCTTAAGCAGAACCCGATTTTGAGAAGTTTCGGGTCCTCCATAATAGGGGTACCGGGTTTCCAAGTTGGGTTCCATGAAAAGTGGATGCAGATATGGAAATTGCCAAAAACCTGAACCTGTTTGAGGCTTGGAAAGGACGACAATGAGGGAGATGGTGGGGGTGGGGGGGGGGGGAATTTGAGGCTGTACATGACTTTGGGCACAGCTGGTCTTTTATGTCTTCTACTGTTTAGGCTTACCTGAAGAGGAGGGAGGGGTCCAAAGCTTGGTGGGCGCTTGTAGAGGTCCAAAAAAATTGAGCTTGTGAGGGCTATGCATGATGAAAGGTCTTCTGCAAGAGATATGGGGGGGGGGGGGGGGGGGGGGGCAGGAAGGCAATTTTTTAAATATTCACCACGAGGCAACGTTGGTCATCAAATTTCACGGATGATGCCTCCTATGCGTTACGCATTGCAATGTAAATACTGCTAATTAATATTTAATCCTGCAGCTATACATGTTCCTCTCCGAGACGGGAGAAGATTGGTTTCTATTGCATGTCCCTAAGCCTGACAATCTTCGATCAGACGCTGGTCTTCACTTACCGAACAAAAGCTTGTTTTTTTCCCCCTCTGGTCTGTGGGAGGAGATGCTGCTCTGCAAATTTGGCAAAGTCTTTTTCAGTAGTTATTTAATTAGGCTTTACATACTGGTGAGCTTTCCTAAAGAGTGGGAGACAGCTGAAATAGAATGGCTTTTTGAGGGGGGGGGGGCTAACGATGTGGAGAACCTGGCGATCTGGAGAGGGTCTCGGGAGTAAAGGTGGGGGTTGTTTATGCCAAAAAAAAAAATGGTTATTGTTTGCAAAACTGAATGAAATTCTCAAATGGCTTTGGCAATGGTTGAGTTGAGGAGATGACATCTAGAAGAGGTCTAATGGTAAAAAAAAAAATTGGTCAATGTTGTAAAATTGACTGATATCTCTAGTTGGCTTTTGGGAATGGTTTGGTTTATATGGGAGAGCTGTGTATGGAAAGAGGTTGAGGAGATGAGATTTATAAGAGGTGTAATGGTAAAAAAATTGTGTAATGTTTGTAAAATTGACTGAAATCCTCAGCTGGCTTTGGGAATGGTTTGGTTGAGGAGATGACATTTAGACGAGGTCTAATGGAAAAAAAAATTGGGTCATTTTGTGAAATTGAATTCAATCTTCAGTTGGCTTTGGTTGAGGAGATGGCAACATTTACAAGAAGTCTAATGGTGAACAAATGGGTAATGGAATCTTCTTCAACTGGCTTTGGGAAAGGTTTGGTTGAGGAGATGACATGTACAAGAAGTCTAATGGTAAAAAAAAATGGGTAATGGAATCATCAGCTGGTTTTGGGAAAGGTTTGGTTGAGGAGATGACATGTACAAGAAGTCTAATGGTGAACAAATGGGTAATGGAATCTTCAGCTGGCTTTGGGAAAGGTTTGGTTGACGAGACGACATTTACAAGAAGTCTAACTGGTAAAAAAAAAAATGGGTAATGGAATCTTCAGGCTGGTTTTGGGAATGCTTTGGTTGAGGAGATGACATGTACAAAAAGTCTAATGGTAAAAAAAAAAAATGGGTAATGGAATCTTCAGTTGGCTTTGGGAAAGGTTTGGTTGAGGAGATGATATGTACAAGAAGTCTAATGGTAAAAAAAAAAATGGGTAATTAAATCTTCAGTTGGCTTTGGGTATGGTTTGGTTTATACGGGAGAGCCATGGCTAGAAAAGGGTTAAGGAGATGAGATTTAGAGATGGAGGTGAAATATGGTAATAAACAAAAAAAATTGGTAACACTTGCAAAATTGAATAAAATCTTCATTTGGCTTTGGGAAATGTTTGGTTGAGGAGATGATGTTTATAAAAGGTGAGGGTCAAATTTTGTAAAAATAAAAGGGTGATGTTTATAACACAGAATGAATCTTCAGTTGGCTTTGGGGATGGTTTGGTTTATATGGAGCTCAGTCCTGGAGAGGTTTTAAGGAGATGAGATTTAGTAGGGGTTGGGGGGAAATTTGGTAAAGCAAAAATTGGGTAGTGTTTGTAAAACTGAATAAAACCTTCAGTTGGCTTTGGGAATGGTTTGGTTTATCTCGGAGAACCCAGTCCTGGAAAAAGGTAAGGAGATGCGATTTAGTGGGTCAGGCGCTCGATTCCGCGATACTGAATGTTCTGAGCAGGTAACGTCCTCGATGAGGCTAATGCGATTCGACAACGCAGCTTTCACACTGCTAAAATCTAGATAGACGGGTCCATAGCACAAGTCGTCACCTGTCTGTCATACAAGGCTAATGTCACCCGTGGGGGTCTCGGGAATGATTGGACATCTTCCAAATAGAAATTCAACACTCGTCCAAAACTACTTCACCGAAACCCACCCATTGAAAACCAGCAACAACAACCCCCCCCCACGTCCTCGGCACCGGGGCTAGAGGGACATCATGTTGGCAATTATTTTATTCAGTCTTTGTGGGAAGATGCAGCGTTCAGCCTCTTCTGGAGGTTCATGGCTTCTAATTATGGGATTTGAGCCTTCGGTGTTAAAGTGAGCATCTGCTGGCGAGCGTGCCCCCAGTATGACGGCTGATATGTATGCGCTGCACAGCCTGTCTGTGGCACATACACCTCCACGGCGTGTTTTTTAAACGTGTTCACCAAAGTCTCCGAGCTCTGCTTCTGTAGTGATGAGAGGGATGCATGGAGCATGTTGGGGGTTTGCATGTCCTGTGTCAGAGGGGTGTGAGGGTCACTCAACATACATCTCTATGGAGGCAAGAACCCAAAAGTGGACCTGTCTATGCCCATTCACAACACATTCACAACACATTCACAACACATTCACAACACATTCACAACACACACTCTCTGTATTTCTGTCCTTCTTCCCCCCCTCCCTACAGCCACCCTCTCTCTCACTCTCTCCTCTCTCTCTCTTTTCCCTCCTCTCCCCCTCTCTCTCTTCTTCTTTTTCTCTTTTCTCCCTCTCCCTCTCATCCATTTCCTCCTTGCTCTCTCCTCTCCTTCTCCTCCCATCTCCTTCTCTCTCTCTCTCTTCCTCTTCTTTCCCCCCCCCCCACCCCTTTCTTCCCATTCTCTCTCTTCCTCTCACTCCCCTCCTCCTCGCTCTCTCCTCCTGCCTCCTTCTCTCTCTTTCTGCTACTTTCTCATTCTTTCTCCCCCCCCCCCTTTCTCTCTTTCTTCTTCTGCCCGTTTCTTCATCTCCTGTCCTCCTCTCTCTCATTCTCCTCAACCTTCTCTCCTCCTCTTCACCTCCTCTGTCCTCCTCTGTCTCTCTCTCCTCCTTCCACTCTCTTCTCCTCATCTCTCCCTTCACTCACTCTCTCTCCTCCTGCACCTCCTCTCTTTCTCTCCCTTCTCCTCCTCTCCATCTCTCCTCCTCTCCCTCTCTCCTTCCCCTTCTTTTTCTCCCCTCTCCTCCTTCATTTCATCTCTTATCCTCTTCCTCTCTCCTTCTCCTCCTCTCCCCCTCTCTTCTCCTCTCCTCCTCTCCTCTTTCCCCTCCCTTCTCCCCCCCTCCCTCTCTCTTCTCCTCCCTCCTCCTCCTATCCTCCTCGCCCCCTCTCTTCTCCCTCCTCTCCTTTCCTCTCTCTCCTCCTCTCCTCTCCCCTCTCTTCTCCCTTCTCCTCTCCATCTCTCTTCTCCAAGGTCTTCTCCTTTACCTCTCTCTTCTCCCTCCTCTCCTCCTGTCCCTCCTCTCATCTTCCTCTCCTCCTCTCCCACTCCCTCTCTCTCCTCCTCATCATTCTCTCTCTCCTCTCCCCCTCTCATCTTCCTTCTCTCCCTCCTCTCCCTCTCACCTTCCTCTCCTCCTCTCCGTCCTCTCTTCTACCTCCTCTCCCCCTCGTCTCCCTCTCTCTCTCCCTCTCTCTCACCCTACTCTCCCTCCTCTCCTCTCATTTCTCTCTTCTCATTCATCTCCTCCTGTCCCTCTCTTGTCTCCCTCCTCTCCTTCTCTCCCCCTCTTGTCACCCTCTTCTCCTCCTCTGGTCTCCCTCCTCCCCTCCTCTCCTTCTCTTCCTCCTCTTCTTCTCCCTTCTCTCCTCCTCTGGTCTCCCTTCTTTCCTCCTCTCCCTCTGGTCTCCCTCCTCTCCTTCTCCCTTCTCTCCTTCTCCCTCCTCTCCTCCTCTGGTCTCCCTCCTCCTCCTCTCCTTCTCTCCCTCCTCTCCTTCTCCCTTCTCTCCTCCTCTCCCCCTCTGGTCTCCCTCCTCTCCTCCTCTCCTTCTCTCCCTCCTCTCCTTCTCCCTTCTCTCCTCCTCTCCCCCTCTGGTCTCCCTCCTCTCCTCCTCTCCTTTTCTCTTCCCCTAGCACACACACATACGCGATCACTGACACACACACCACACATGTGCTTTATCCTGTAACCGCTGTTCAGACACGACCTTCCCGTAGTGCAGACTGCGCTGAAAGGTGACGCCGGTTGTCTCGGGTTACCGCACAATCCCAACCCCCGCCATAGTATCTGCAGCTGGTAATATTCTATAGAAGCCGCGCGCATCCGTACGTAGAAATGTCCCTTCCTTCCCCGCTCATCTCATGTCACTCGTCAGACCCTCCATGTATGATGGAGCACGAGCAACCACAACATGAACGTCATTCCCGTGTGGAGACATCGCGGCTCCCGGGGAACGTACTGCGATGTCTGCCTACAACAACCCTGACGCTGCAGAACGATCGGTGGAGCTCGGCTCCCCCCCCCGTCCAGATCCCGGCTCCCCCGGCTCCCCCGTCCAGTCCAGATCCCGGCTCCCCCGTCCAGATCCCGGCTCCCCCCCGTCCAGATCCCGGCTCCCCCGTCCAGATCCCGGCTCAGTATACAGGGTGTATATCTGTGTGTATATATATATATCCCCCCCCCCCATTATTCTGGTGCTGATGTGAGGAAGACGCCTTGACTGGCATGTTGGAATTCCCGGAGAGATCCGTGTCCGCTGCACCCTGATGGGGATTCATGCCGTGGAATCGGATGCCGAGTGCTTAATATAATCAGGTTGGAGTGCAGATTGTACAGATCGGTAATGCCCCCGTCTTCTAGTACACTCCAAGCCGGCTTATCTGGGGGGGGAGGGGAGCGTATCACATCTGGAGGGGACATAGTCACCGAAATGCTGGGGAGGGATGTGAGCGCGCTCAGTGCTTGTAAGAGACTCCTATTCTATAGGAACAGAACCGCCACTGTCTCCGGCGCCCAAAGTGGACGATTCAATGACGGCCATTCACTATACAATCTCCTTTAGGCCCCCTTCACACCTATGCAGTTTGCGTTTGATCCGTTTCTGCAGTGCGTTTTGGACGTGTTTTTGATGCGTTTCTGCAGTGCGTTTTGGCCGCGTTTTTGATGCGTTTTGCGTTATTTTGCTTGTTGCTAGGCAGATTTAAAACGCGGCAAAAACGCACGATGTGCTTTTCTGTAGCGTTTCCATTGAAGCCTATAGAACCAAAAAGCAAAACTTAAAAAAGTCCCCGACCCTTTCCAAAAAACGCACCCGGTGAAAACGCACAGATGTGAACCCGTCCCATAGGAAAGCGGGAAATGGACTGATGTGCGTTTCTGAAAAATGCGGCGGAAAAAAACGCTTAGGCATGACCCTCGGGTTGGGTCTACCATCAGCTATGTAGTGCAAGGGCCAAACTGAATGGATTGGTTGGCATTCCTATTATATCGTTTTGGTGAATGTAAAGGAGCAATCTGTTGTGCAATCAGATACAATAGGTCCTCAACCATTGTGGGCTGGGTATTCTGGGACTTGTAGTCCCTCAACTTGTAGTCCCTCAACCATTGTGGGCTGTGTATTGTGGGCTGGGTATTCTGGGACTTGTAGTCCCTCAACCATTGTGGGCTGTGTATTCTGGGACTTGTAGTCCCTCAACTATTGTGGGCTGTGCTTTCTGGGACTTGTAGTCCCTCAACTATTGTGGGCTGTGTATTCTGGGACTTGTAGTCCCTCAACTATTGTGGGCTGTGTATTCTGGGACTTGTAGTTCCTCAACCATTGTGGGCTGTGTATTCTGGGACTTGTAGTTCCTCAACCATTGTGGGCTGTGTATTCTGGGACTTGTAGTCCCTCAACTATTGTGGGCTGGGTATTCTGGGACTTGTAGTTCCTCAACCATTGTGGGCTGTGTATTCTGGGACTTGTAGTCCCTCAACTACTGTGGGCTGGGTATTCTGGGACTTGTAGTTCCTCAACTATTGTGGGCTGGGTATTCTGGGACTTGTAGTCCCTCAACTATTGTGGGCTGGGTATTCTGGGACTTGTAGTCCCTCAACTATTGTGGGCTGGGAATTCTGGGATTCTGGGACTTGTAGTCCCTCAACTATTGTGGGCTGGGTATTCTGGGACTTGTAGTTCCTCAACTATTGTGGGGGACTGGGGCTATTCTGGGACTTGTAGTCCTCAACTATTGTGGGCTGGGTATTCTGGGACTTGTAGTTCCTCAACTATTGTGGGCTGGGTATTCTGGGACTTGTAGTCCCTCAACTATTGTGGGCTGTGGGTATTCTGGGACTTGTAGTTCCTCAACTATTGTGGGCTGGGTATTCTGGGACTTGTAGTTCCTCAACTATTGTGGGCTGTGTATTCTGGGACTTGTAGTTCCTCAACTATTGTGGGCTGTGTATTCTGGGACTTGTAGTTCCTCAACTATTGTGGGCTGTGTATTCTGGGACTTGTAGTTCATCGAACACAGGAACACTGCAGGGTATGCATGCTGGGAGTTGTAGTCCCTTAATCATGAAGGTGATGCCAAGACTGTGGTTGGGGCATGTCCTTCATTGACCATCCATGGCCACCATACATTGTTGGACTTGTAGTTCCTCAACTACTGCAGGCTGTGCATTCTGGGACTTGTAGTTCACCACCAGGAACAGCCTGACCATTTGAGCACTCAGGCACTGCCCGAAGGCCCGGGGTCAGTAGGGTGCCCATGAAATGCCCCTGGTAACTTTTATAGACTTTTTTTGGGTGTTCTTTGAGTGTGGGGCAAGGACACAGGGGCCCCTTGATCCCTTATTGCCCGGGGGGCCCCATGAGATGTCAGTCTGTCCCTGTTCTCCACACATAGGAACACTGCAGGATGTTCATGCTGGGAGTTGTAGTCCATTAACCTTGGAGCTGATATCTGGAATGTGGGTGAGACTTGCCCTTAATTGGCCATCATTGACCTTCATTGGCCATCCATGGCCACCATAAATTGCTGGACTTGTAGCTATTGTAGGCTGTGTATTCTGAGACATGTAGTTCATCGAACACAAGAACATTGCATGGTGTGCATGCTGGGAGTTGTAGTCCCTTAATCATAGCTTTTTTTGGGTGTTCTTTGAGTGTGGGCAAGGACACAGGGGCCCCTTGATCCCTTATTGCCCGGGGGCCCCATGAGTTGTGATGTCAGGAATGTGGCCAGGCCTTGTCCTTCATTGACCATCATTAATCATCCATGGCCACCATAAATAGATGGACTTGTAGTTCCTCAGCTATTGTAGGCTGTGTATTCTGGGACTTGTAGTTCATCGAAGACAAGAACATTGCATGGTGTGCATGCTGGGAGTTGTAGTCCCTTAATCATAGAGGTGATGTCAGGAATGTGGCCAGGCCTTGTCCTTCATTGACCATCATTAATCATCCATGGCCACCATAAATAGATGGACTTGTAGTTCCTCAGCTATTGTAGGCTGTGTATTCTGGGACTTGTAGTTCATCGAACACAAGAACACTGCAAGGTGTGCATGCTGGGAGTTGTAGTCCCTTAATCATGAAGGTGATGCGAATAATGTGGTTGGGGCATGTCCTTCATTGACCATCCATGGCCACCATACATTGTTGGACTTGTAGTTCCTCAGCTACTGTAGGCTGTGTATTGTGAGACATGTAGTTCATCAAACACAAGCACACTGCAGGGTGTTAATGGTGGGAGTTGTAGTCCCTTAATCATGGAGGTGATGTCAGGAATGTGGCTGGGGCTTGACCTTCATTAACCATCATTGATCATCATTGACCATCCATGTCCACCATGAATTGTTGGACTTGTAGTTCCTCAACTATTTTAAGCTGTGTATTCTGGGACATGTAGTTCATCGAACATAAGGACACTGCAAGGTGTTCATGGTGGGAGTTGTAGTCCCTTAATCATGGAGGTGATGCCAGGAATGTGGTTTGGACTTGTCCTTCATTGACCATCCATGTCCACCATAAATTGGTGGACTTGTAGTTCTTTAGCTATTGCAGGCTGTGTATTCTGGAACTTGTAGTTCACCACACATAGGAACACTTCAGGGTGTGCATGCTGGGAGTTGTAGCTCCTTAACCATGGAGGTGATGTCAGGAATGTGGGTGAGACTTGCCCTTCATTGACCATCGTTGACCTTCATTGACCATCCATGAACTCCATAATTTGGTGGACTTGTAGTTCCTCAGCTATTGCAGGCTGTGTATTCTGGGACTTGTAGTGCACCACACATAGGAACACTGCAGGCTGCTCATGCTGGGAGTTATAGTTCCTTAACCATAGAAGTGATGTCAGGAATGTGGCTGGTACTTGCAGCTAATTGGCTACCGACCTTTAGGTTACCTCTCTGTTATTGAAGAACTACATGTCCCATCATGCAGGAATCTGTAGGGTTTGCTGCACAGTGCAGATGCTGGGACTTGTAGTTCCTCAGCTATGGAATTGCTGCAGGATGTTCATGCTGGGAGTTATAGCTCATTGATCGAACAACACGGCGGGCACTGTTGGACTTGCAGTTCCTCAACTATGGAAGTGGTGTGGGCCTTGCAGTTCACTGACGACAGGGGCACTGCAGGATGTGCATGCTCGGAGTTGTAGTTCCTCAACCATGGAAGTGTCAGTAATGTTCCTGAGACTTGTAGTTCCTCAAGTATGGGATTGCTGCGGGGTGCACATTGGGAATAAAGTTCATTGACGTCACAGCGTGCACCACTGGGCCTGCAGTTCCTTAACAAGAGAAGTGCTGAAGGCTATGATTGCTGGGATTTGTAGTTCACTGGCGACAGGGGCACTGCAGGATGTGCATGTTCCTGAAAGATAATGTGCTCCAAGGTATAGATGCTGGGACTTGTAGTCCATTGTCCACCCAAGCCCTGCAGGCCATGCATTGTTGGACTTCACAAACAGAGGTGCTGCAGGCTGTGTATGCTGGGACTTGTAGTGCTTTGACTACTAGTGCACATGCTGGGAGTTGTAGCTCTTCAACAATGGGAGTGATGTAAGGAATAGAGCTGGGAATTGTTGTGCATATGCTGGGAGTTGTAGCTCTTCAACAATGTAAGTAGAGTCAGGAGTAATGCTGGGAGTTGTAGTTCATAAACAATGTAAGTGGAGTCATGAGTAATGCTGGGGCTTGTGGTGCACATGCTGGGAGTTGTAGTACTTCAACACTGTAAGTGGAATCAGGAGTAACGCTGAGAGTTGTAGTGCACATGCTGGGTGTTATAGTTCCTCAACAGCAGAAGTGATGTCAGGAGTAATGCTGGGAGTTGTAGTTCATAAACAATGTAAGTGGAGTCATGAGTAATGCTGGGGCTTGTGGTACACATACTGGGAGTTGTAGTGCACATGCTGGGAGTTGTAGTTCTTCAACAATGTAAGTGGAGTCAGGAGTAATGCTGGGAGTTGTAATGCACATGCTGGGAAGTTGTAGTTCTTCAATAATGTAAGTGGAGTCAGGAGTAAATGCTGGGGCTTGTCGTGCACATGCTGGAAGTTGTAGTTCTTCACCAATATAAATGGAGTCAGGAGTAATGCTGGGAGTTGTAGTTCTTCACCAATATAAATGGAGTCAGGAGTAATGCTGGGAGTTGTAGTTCTTCACCAATATAAATGGAGTCAGGAGTAATGCTGGGAGGAGTTGTAGTTTCTTCACCAATATAAATGGAGTCAGGAGTAATGCTAACATGCTGGGAGTTGTAGTTCTTCACTTCAAGAATGTAAGTGGAGTCAGGAGTAATGCTGGGAGTTGTAGTTCTTGAAAAAGTGTAAGTGGAGTCAGGAGTAATGCTGTGAGTTGTAGTTCTTCAAGAATGTAAGTGGAGTCAGGAGTAATGCTGGGAGTTGTAGTTCTTCAAAAATGTAAGTGGAGTCAGGAGTAATGCTGGGAGTTTTAGTTCTTCAAACATGTAAGTGGAGTCAGGAGTAATGCTGGGAGTTGTAGTGCACATGCTGGGGGATCTGGGGGGGCTTCCAGATTCCGATAAGCCCCCGCCCACAGACCCCCATAACCAGTTGTGAGGACGACGCCCTGGTCCCCATCAACACAGAAATAATCTTTAAATCAAGACATAAATTACAGAGTGGAGGGGCCATCGAAGTGCAGCATTGAAGTCGAATGAACCAATCACTATCCGGCATGTCAGACTCTGTAATCTTCCTTTCACCTCCAGAGAGACAGAAGAAATCTCTAACTGAGGACATAGAAGTGCGCACAGTGGAGGGGCCATCAAAGTGCAGCGTTAACATCTTTGTTTCATGATTTGTAGAGCAGAAGAGCTCAGGACATCCAGTGAACTCCATAGCAGAGGCCTGACAAAGAGACAGGAATGCCGGGAAACACCCCCTCCCCCCCCCCTCCCCCCCAGGACATTCCCCTGTCCAATCCCCTCTGAAAAGTGATCAGATTGCCCT
Source organism: Staurois parvus (assembly GCA_951230385.1). Classification (NCBI taxonomy): domain Eukaryota; kingdom Metazoa; phylum Chordata; class Amphibia; order Anura; family Ranidae; genus Staurois; species Staurois parvus. The sequence goes on along the minus strand of CATNWA010015392.1, from coordinate 144,541 downwards.
TCTGGAGTGTCTGAGCCCTAATAGAGTCCTGGAAAGCAAGAAAACCAGCCAGAGGTTTGATTCCCCCCCCCCCCCCACCCACCAAAAATGGCTGGACATACACTTTGAACCCACCGTCTCTCCGGTGGTCGGGTGGCTGTCCGGAGCCCCATTGGACGCCCTCCATGTACAAAGGTCCAGGCCCCGCCCCGCGTGACCCGCGCGTTCTCCTGGCGGTTAATTACGTCTCTCAAAGCTGCTCTTCCAGCCTCTGATACATTGTTACTATTCTTAGACCCTCCATGACGGCGGGAATGATACTGCGAGCGCGGCTGTCGCTCAGTCAGGTGAATGGCGGCGTCACATCGATCCCCGCGAGGAGAAGAATAACGAGAGAATATCGCAGATTTCCCGATGATTCAGTGGCGGATTTGTCGCTAAATCTCACAGCCGGCGACAACGCGGATCAGTGACGCTGCCTTCATGACTACCGCGTGTCACACCGACCGGGGGAGGGGGGGGGGCCCACCGATGGAAAGGCTCTCTGGATAGGACAGGAGGGGCGCGATCGATCACACCGATCGGGGGAGGTGGGGGACCACCAATGGAAAGGCTCTCTGGATAGGACAGGAGGGGCGCGATCGATCACACCGACCGGGGGAGGGGGGGGGGACCCACCGATGGAAAGGCTCTCCAAATAGGACGGGAGGGGCGCGATCGATCACACCGACCGGGGGGGGGGGCCCACCAATGGAAAGGCTCTCCGGATAGGACAGGTGGGGCGCGATCGATCACACCGACCGGGGGGGGGGCCCACCAATGGAAAGGCTCTCCAATCATAGGACGGGAGGGGCGCGATCGATCACACCGATCGGGGGGGGGGGGACGCCACCAATGGAAAGGCTCTCCGGATAGGACAGGTGGGGCGCGATCGATCACACCGACCGGGGGGGGGGGGACCCACCCAATGGAAAGGCTCTCTGGATAGGACAGGAGGGGCGCGATCGATCACACCGACCGGGGGGGGGGGGGCCCCACCAATGGAAAGGCTCTCCGGATAGGACAGGTGGGGCGCGATCGATCACACCGACCGGGGGGGGGGGGGCCACCAATGGAAAGGCTCTCCGAATAGGACAGGAGGGGCGCGATCGATCACACCGACCGGGGGGGGGGGCCCACCAATGGAAAGGCTCTCCGAATAGGACGGGAGGGGCGCGATCGATCACACCGATCGGGGGGGGGGGGGACCACCAATGGAAAGGCTCTCTTGATAGGACAGGAGGGGCGCGATCGATCACACTGACCGGGGGGGGGGGGGGGACCCCACCGATGGGAAGGCTCTCCAAATAGGACGGGAGGGGCGCGATCGATCACACCCGACCGGGGGGGGGGGCCACCAATGGAAAGGCTCTCCGGATAGGACAGGTGGGGCGCGATCGATCACACCGACCGGGGGGGGGGGGGGCCACCAATGGAAAGGCTCTCCGAATAGGACAGGTGGGGCGCGATCGATCACACCGACCGGGGGGGGGGGCCACCAATGGAAAGGCTCTCCGAATAGGACAGGTGGGGCGCGATCGATCACACCGACCGGGGGGGGGCCCACCAATGGAAAGGCTCTCCGAATAGGACAGGTGGGGCGCGATCGATCACACCTTTGCCGCTAACTCCGAGGAATCACTCAGGAGAGAAAAAAATCAACGAAACAACTAACTGACCTGAAGGATGTCATAAAAAAAAAGTTGTCTCGGCATCCCGAAATCACCCCCGTAATGTCCGAACATTTGATCGAACGCGTTTCGGGGGTCCTAGAGCACCCTATCAGGGCTAAACCAGCTTTTCATAATACCCAAATCACCTCCATAATGTCCAAACATTCGATCCCAGCTTCACCCTAAAAATATTCGACCCATAGAGAAAATAAGGCTGCAATTACCACCTGAGCATTCCCAACGCATTTCGGGGGGTCCTAGAGCGCCATCGGGGGGTTGTCAGGGCCAAACCAGCTTCTGACCTGAGCCTGTAAAAGTCATGGGAGGAGTTCCAGAAAACTTGTTCAATAAAAGTCATGGGACCAAAAAGTGTTCAACGCAATTCAGGGGTCCAAGAGCGCCCTATCAGGGCCAAACCAGCTTCTCATAATACCCAAATCACCCCCATAATGTCCGAACATTCGATCCTAGGAGTCTGAAGCCCTAAAAACATTCGACCCATAGAAAAAATAGCCAAAGGCTGCATTTACACCTGAGCATTTCCAACACATTTTGGGGGCAATATAGTAACCAATGCGTTTCAGGGGTCTAAGAGCGCCTCATTGGGGGCCAAACCAGCTTCTGACATAATGCCACACCACTGGTAAGAGTTCCATATACAACTTTTTCCAATAAAAGTCAGGGAGACAAGCTACACCATTTCCAACGCGTTTTGGGGGTCTAAGAGCGCCTTATTAGGGGCCAAACCAGGTTCTCAAAATTCTCAATAAAATTCAATAAAAGTCAAGGGAATGAAACAAAAAGCTATCAACGCGTTTCGGGGGGGGGGTCCAAGAGCGCCCTATCAGGGCCAAACCAGCTTCTCATAATACCAAAATCACCCCCGTAATGTCCGAACATTCGATCCTAGGAGTTTGAAGCCCTAAAAACATTCGACCCATAGAGAAAATAGCCTGAGGCTGCATTTACACCTGAGCATTTCCAACACATTTTGGGGGGTCCTAGAGCGCCCCCTTCATCAGGGCCAAACCAGCTTCTGACCTGAGCCTGCAATCACACTGGACAAAAATAATGTCACATCGCTGGTAAGAGTCCCAGATACAACTATAGTCCAATAAACGTCATGGGAAGAGCCAAAAAGTGTCCAGAGCGTTTCAGGGGGTCCGAGAGCGCCTCATCAGGGCCAAACCAGCTTTTCATAATACCCAAATCACCCCCCGTAATGTCCGAACATTCGATCCCAGCTTCACCCTAAAAATATTCGACCCATAGAGCAAATAAGGCTGCGATTACCACCTGAGCATTCCCAACGCATTTTGGGGGGTCCTAGAGTGCCATCGGGGGGGTCGTCAGGGCCAAACCAGCTTCTGACCTGAGCCTGCAATCACATTGGACGAAAAATAACGCCACATCGCTTGTAAGAGTTCCAGATACAACTTCATTCCAATAAGTCAGGGGTGGAGCCAAAAAGTGTCCAACGCGTTTTGGGGGTCCAAGAGCACCCTATGAGGGCCAAACCAGCTGCTCATAATACCCAAATCACCCCCATAATGTCCGAACATTCGATCCTAGGAGTCTTAAGCCCTAAAAACATTTGACCCATAGAGAAAATAGCCAAAGACTGCATTTACACCTGAGCATTTCCAACGCGTTTCAGGGGGTCCTAGAGCGCCCCCTTCATCAGGGCCAAACCAGCTTCTGACCTGAGCCTGCAATCACATTGGACAAAAATAACGCCACACCGCTGGTAAGAGTCCCAGATACAACTTCATTCCAATAAAAGTCATGGGAGGAGCCAAAAAGTGTCCGACGCGTTTGAATTGAATAGCATAAAATAGAATAGAAAATAAAGGAATAGAAATGAATAAAATAGAAAAGAATAGAAGAGAATGGAATGAATACAGCAAAAATTGAATAGAATAAAATACAATAGAAAATAAAGGACTAGAATAAAAAATAGGAACAAAATGGAATATATTTGAATAGAATAAACTAGAAGGAATATAGCCATCTTTCAAAATTAGAATTTCAAAAAGAATAGAATAGATTAAAACTGATTAGAACAGGGTAAACTAGAATAGAATACAATAGAATTAAATGGAATAGAAAACAATAGAACAGAAAAGAATGCAAGAGAGCAGAATAAAAAAAGAGCAGATTAGAATAAAATAGAATATAAAATAAAAGAACAGAATAAAATAGAATAGAAAATGTAGGAATAGAAAATAATAGAATAGAATAAAAAAAGAAGAGAACAACAAAATAGAATAAATAGTCTAGAAAATAAAGGAATATAAATGAATAAAGTAGAAAAAAATAGTATAGAAAATAAAATAAAATAATAGAAGGGAATAGAATAGAAAAAATACAGTTGTCTTCAGAAATTCAAATTAAAAAAAAGAGAATAGAATAGAAAATTAAGGAATAGAATACAAAAACAGAATAGAACAAAATAGAATAAAATAGTCTAGAAAATAAAGGAATAGAAATGAATAAAATAGAAAACAATACCCAATCACCAGGATATTGGTGTGCCAGGATATTGGCCCCTGTTTAAGCTTTGACATGGGGCCCTGGCTGGGTGAGTATACATTATCGATCAGGGAATGTACTCGGGTTCAATTTTGCAAGTGCGACAATTGTGTGCCCCCTCCCCCATTCCCCCCAAGACCTCTTGAACCGTTCCAGGTCCCGTGCCCTCAATATGGGGAGGGCACTTAGCCAAGAGAGATGAGGACAAGGGTGTGTTGGCCCTTGGTTGTGGGGGGTCCACAGGAATATGGAACATAAAGGGGTCCCAGTGGTTTCCTATAAACCCCACGTCTTCAGTCTCTGCGCTCCGCTCTCCGGCCAAGAAGAACGTTCATCTGGATGGGACCTTCTCTGTGGTGTGGAATGTCGGCACCAATCGGATTGCTGACAATTTTCTCCGAGATTCCGAAGGCTCCTTTAGATACAAGCACCCACCACCTTCACCTGGCAGCTCCGAGGGTGGTGCAGGCAGGCACACGGTGGGGGTATCTAGGTGGTAGTGGGGGGGGGGGTCCCAGGTTAATTTTTGCATCGGGGCCTACACGCTTCAAGCTACTCCTGTGGGTCACATCATACCCCATACCCAGAAGACCTTCTGCATTAATGAGGGCCCCGTGTGTTTCAGGAGCTTAGGATCTTGGCTTGCTAATTAGACCTGCCTGGGGGAGTGAGCTGCATTATGTGTAGACTTTGTCCCGTCATCCGAAATAGCCAATGGTATCAAAGCTGGAGTTCCGTTCGTCTTTGGTCCAGTAGGACAACGACTGGTCCTTCCATTCAGGAACTTTGATTGACAGCAGACTCTCGTTAGCTGCGTGATTTGTATTGGTGTCGAGGAAGGAGCATTCTGAACCCCGGAGTTAGGAAACTAGAACAGGCGGCTCAGTGTAGCTCCTCGGGATTGTTATGTCGAAGTTGTGATTGATTATTCGATCTCCGTGTTTAGGTTGAGGACGAAAAGCCTATAAATTCTAACTTTCAGACACCGTAATGGCAGCCTCAGCCTTCGTGTGTACACCCGGCCTTCATTAACTGCGCCAACATTTTTCATCCAAACGTTTTCAGAAACAATAGCAGAAGGTGAGGAAATCCTAATATGGAATAATACGTGAGAAGGTCATGGTGTGCGGCAGGAGAGGTCCGTTGGGTCGGCTTTCTTTTTGTGTTACTTTCTTTCTCGTCTAATTAGGATCGCAGGAAGTCATTAGTCTTCTGGGTAAACTGCCGTCTACAGGAGGACTTGACATTGACAAACAAAAAACTGTAGGCCAGCCCAGCTGAACGCCTCCTACTACCAGCCTCTCTTTTGCTGGCACCTTTCTGTCATCCCTGATGTTCTCCACATAGATTCCACTCCTTCAGTAAGCTCCTCAGGGTACCACCAAGGGTGCACTGGTGTTATGGTGCCTTCTGGTGCATCAGGTGGTTCCATGGGCACCATAGAACCAGTGCACCCTTGTTCACCGGTGGTACCCTGAGGAGCTTACCGAAGGAGTGGAATCTATGTGGCAGTTGGTCTTTACCAGAGCTATTGATGGTGAAGATGGACCGTAAACCCTGGAGGTCCCTGTTTACTTTGCTGCAAGTTGACACTAGGTCATGGCCCTCAGGATTGCCCCTCCAAAGTGGTGGGCTGGAACGGAGTGACATCAGGGCTCATCCCTGATGTTCTCCACATAGATTCCACTCCTTCAGTAAGCTCCTCAGGGTACCACCAAGGGTGCACCTGTGTTATGGTGCCTTCTGGTGCATCGGGTGGTTCCAGGGGCACCATAAAGCCAGTGCACCCTTGTTCAATGGTGGTACCCTGAGGAGCTTACCGAAGGCGTGGAATCTATGTGGCAGTTGGTCTTTTCCAGAGCTATTGATGGTGAATATGGACCGTAAACCCTGGTGGTCCCTGTTTACTTTGCTGCAAGTTGACACTAGGGCTTTCTCATCTAATTAGGGACGCAGGAAGGCATTATCCTTCTGGGTATACTACCGTCTACAGGAGGACTCGACAAACAAAAAAAACTGTAGGCCAGCCCAGGTGAACACCTCTTACTACCAGCCTCTCTTTTGCTGGCACCTTTCTGTCATCCCTGATGTTTTCCACATAGATTCCACTCTTTCAGTAAGCTCCTCAGGGTACCACCAGTGAACAAGGGTGCAGTGGTGTTATGGTGCCTTCTGGTGCATCAGGTGGTTCCAGGGGCACCATAGAACCAGTGCACCCTTGTTCACCGGTGGTACCCTGAGGAGCTTACCGAAGGAGTGAAATCTATGTGGCAGTTGGTCTTTACCAGAGCTATTGATGGTGAAGATGGACCGTAAAGCCTGGAGGTCCCTGTTAACTTTGCTGCAAGTTGACACTAGGTTATGGCCCTCAGGATTGCCCCACCAAAGTGGTGGGCTGGAACGGAGTGACTATGGTCTAGAGACTGTTCACAGGGATGTAAATAAGAGAGTAGACAGGTCCAGGCAGGGGTGGAGGCAGGCAGCAGGCATTAGAGTAGTCAGGTCCGAGCAGAGGTCTGGGAAGGCAGCAAGCAAGAGAGTAGTCCGGTCAATCTGGGTCTGCAACTGGCAGACAAGTGTTATAGCTCTTTAGTTCTCAGGTAACTGGGGAGAAAACAGCACAGTTCTGCCAGGGATACTGGAAGTACCTTTAAAAGTCCTGGCAGGGATTCTGGGAGTATTGTTGGAAGTCCTAGCAGGGAATCCACAAGTACCATTGGAAATCCTGCCAGGGGTTTATGAACACCATTGAAAGTCTTGGCAGGGATTCCATGAGCACCATTTGGAGTCTTGGCAGGGATTCCATGAGTACTGTTGGGAGTCTTGGCAGGGATTCCATGAGTACCACTGGTAGTCTTGGCAGGGATTCCATGAGTACTGTTGGGAGTCTTGGCAGGGATTCTGGAAGTATCGCTGGAAGTTTTTGCAAGGATTCTGAGAGTACCACAACAACTAATTTCTTGTTCCACCATTTCTAGGTGACTCAGACAGACCATTAGTCAAGTTTTTGGTGTCAATGGTTCCCCCTTTCCTGTCAAGGCACACTCTACTTGACCTGTGGGTGTTTCTTGGGATCTTCCTCATCAGGCTACTAATTCCCAAATTTCCAAGGCCGCCCACCTGTCTTCTATTCACATGTTCTGTAATTTCTATCAAGAGGACATTTCAGCCTCATTTGATGACCTCTTTGGGCGTTGGGTCCTTCAGGTCACTATTTGGCCAGCAGGTGGTCCCCGGTTTCCTGTGTATATTGGAGTTTTTGTACTTACTGTAAACCCTTCTTTTAAAGTTCTTTGAGGGACAAGGACGCCGCCTCTGTTTGTATATGATCATGCTTTCCATACTGCTTTCCTACAATACTGGGGCATGCTGGGAGAAGGAGGGTTTATCCTGGGCTTGCCTACACTTTTATTTTTACTTGTCAGTGCTCAATCCTCCTGTAGGTGGCGGTATACTCAGAACTGGGTGGGAAAAGTGCTACTGGCAGGATTGGCATGTTTCACACGACTGTCATATGCCTTTAAGTGTTCATGTATTTTGTCTGCTCCTCCCTTTCCTTTGGTTTAGTTCATGCTGTATAGATAGCCCCGCCCCTTTTCCCAGCAATGCATTTCAGCAAGCCTCATGTCATGAAGCAGGACACATTATGATCTTTTGACCTATCAGATGTTCATTGTTGTAAGATTCTCTCAGTTTATGGAATAAACTTCACAAGATCTACAAGATATCATCTGGATTGAGTCACTGCCTGTGATATCCAACTAAGATTGGAGTTATCGCTATCTCATCACAACTGTGAGTTACAGGGTCCTCCTCTGCTCGAGCGGTGTCCGTCATTATAGCTTGTCAACCACCCATGGGGCGCTCAGCTCCTCGATGGTCACCGGGGGTGTATTTAGGTTTTGTGCTACCCTAGGCAACACAAATATTGGACGCTCCCCCCCCGGCGGAGAGAGCCTGACTCTGACTAACACCAGACCCTCCCCATGGAGAGAGCTGGATGGTGACCAGCAACACCCCTGTCCCATCCCCACCCAAGAGATCCTTCCACTAATACCGACAGAGAGAAAGACACTCACCTTCACAGCTCTGGATATCCCGGGGTTGACAGTCGGGGTCTGCATCATCCATCAAGCAGCCCGCAGTCTCTCTCGGATCCCACCTGGTCCCCATGCTGTATATGTCCCTTCTTCCGGGGGGCAGTGCTGCCCCCCCAAAAAATGCCACCCTAGGCAAATGCCTTGTCTGCCTTGTGGTAAATGCACCCCTGGTCTAAAAACACCCCTTGCAAAGTTCCGAACAATAGAACGCCGTATGTTTACCCCCCCTAGAGGCTCAGGTACTCCTTCACTCTTTTATCATCACTATTATAGTTCAGAGATCAGTGCATACGTCCGTCTTCTCTCTCTACCTCCCCTCCCCCCCCCCAATTCTTAATCCTTCATTCTTACTCTCCCTCCTCTGTCTCTGGTTTTTGTTTTGTCTCTCTTTCTTTTCTCTGCTTTATATCCCTCTCTCTCTGTAGTTCCCATCCCCCCCTTGATCTTCCTTTCCCGATCATCCTACACTTGTGCGTTGTGGTCTAGAACCATCCAGAACATCGAATTCTCATTCCTTCCACCTATAAGTCTGTAATCTTTGGATGAGGCCTTCTACCTCTTCACCACATTACCTGGAAGATTGAATCCGTCCTGGTCTACCTGCCCTTAATCAGGACAGAGGGGGTCCCTGGGCCCAATGACCCCGGTGATCCTCCTGCTGCCCCTCCCCCCTGCCTGTTTGTTCCTCGATTGCTGTCATCTGTGTAAACATTCTCTGTGTGACTGTTTTATATATTTTTATTTATTTATTTATTTATTTATTTTTGCAACGTGCAAGTGATCTCTGTAACGTTATTTTTGATAAAACCCAATAAATATTTATTTAACCCCCCTGGCGGTATTCCCGAGTGTAGCTCGAGGTTAGCTTTCACTAACCTCCGCCCCCCCCCCCCCCCTGAGCTACACTCGGGATTACACTGCAGCGTTGCTCAGGGATCCCTCCAGCGCACTCACCTTGTCCTGCGCTCCCGCGATGTCCCTCCTGCAGTGTCCCCGGCCATGTCCTCCGGCCGATGCCGGCATCCGTCTTCCGGGTTCCGTTCCCTGCGAGCGTCGGGACGTACGGGATGTACGGGGACAACAGGAAGAAGGGTCAGCCGCACACCGGAGGATAGATGAATGTAATGTGTATTTATTGGACGCAGAAAACACCAGGATGGGAATACAGGACTTGTTAACGCGTTTCACACCATCTCACACCTAATCATCAGTACGGGGGACGGAATTGGCGGGAAATTCAAAAATGTGAAAAAGTGACATTCACTAAAATCACTAAAATCACATCGTATAACATTCCTGTATCAAACCATTTCACATACATTGTGTCCCGAGTGCTTTGTCCGGCGCCCTGCCTGCGTTTTTACCGCCCTTTCTGCCTGGAAACTGAGAAACGTCCATGGCGTCCAAAAAGCGTCCCTTTAGGTCAGACGCGGTTTTAGACCGGCTAGAGAACAGCGATAGTAAATCAGAACCACTTGCAGAATTGAGTGATAATGATTGGTGGGGGAAATTCCTCATCAGACACTGAAAACGATTCTGCGACTGAGCTCAGCGATGGGCCAACTTGGCGCTCTATTTCACATTTCAGTGTTTTTGGTGATTATATTATTGAATTACATTTATTATTATTATATTATTATTTTTTTATCATTATTTATTATATTATAATTTATGATTTCGTGTTTCAAATTTTATCCTCCCCGGGATGTTCACTAGACTCTTGTCCGGACAGATTTCAGGGAGTTATTCCTTGTAATTGTACCGCCCCCCTTATATTGTACAGCGCTGCAGCAAACTGTTGGCGCCATAAATCCTGTATAATAATAATAATGACAGGCCTACAATAAAAAAACAACATATTTCCATGCAAAAAAATGTACCGCTTTGAGCACAGAAATCCTGACATCAGACCGCTAGGGAGGTTAAAAAGAAAAAGTTGCAGAGATGACACTCTCATTGCTCAGATTGGAGAGACACAACAAGGATGACCGGCTGAAAATAAAGAGAATAAAAGCCGGAGATAGAAAAACAAATGCAGCCGCCGTGTCTTTAAAATAAATAAATAATAAAAAGGACAAGCTGCCATATGGGGGCTCCTCTGCCAGGCCGTGCGGCACATTTTCCTTCTCCTGGTCTCCCTTCGATGATCCATGTAACCTCTCCGCCTGTTTATAGGGAAAAAAAAAACAAATTAAAAATCCGATCTCCCCTTGTGAACCTTCTCATCGGCTTCCTGTACTCATTGTGACGCCCCGCGGCTCGTCCTTGGTCGGGAACAGAGGCAGCGGCGTTGTATGTGCGCAGGTTTCCCCGCACCCATGACACAGAACCCTCCTGGAGGAACCGCAATATAATCTTCCTTTGATTGAATTTCTGGAGAAGGCGAATGTGATGTGCGATTTCAGACTCAATTAAGGAGAGAAGAGCTGAACAATCGGAGCTGAAGAGCATGTCTGTGTAATGAGCGAGGAGCGTGCCGGATCGGCCCTCAACCGGTCTCCTCCGCTCGGCCTAGAGCAGCCGCCAAGGTGAATGGTGAGGCTCCGGGTGAGGAAATCCTCATCGACAATGGATGGACCGCGCCGTCCTATCATAGGGACTGCAGCAGCGGGAGTCTCAGTCCTCGATTATGATGGATGGAGCAATGAGGAGGCGACATTCACATTACTAAAGAGGATTTCTCAGCCTTCGTTCAGTCGAAAATTTGAATTTGAATTGAAATAATGTCAAATCTTGAGGTACCCTGGTCTAACATAGGGTCCCCGTCACATCAGAAGCCCTCTCTTCATATCGGAGTCCTAAGTCCCCCCTTCACATCAGAATCCTCCCTCCCCTCTTACCTTTCACACCAGAGTCCTCATTCCCCTCCACGAGAGCAAAGACCTCGCCCCCCTAACCCCACTTTCTTTCACATCAGGGTCTCTTAACATTAGAGCCTCAATCCAATGGCCACCCCCCCCCCCCCCCCGTAACCTTTTACATCAGAATCCTTCAGATCAAAATCCTCACCCACTAACCCCACTTTCTTTCACATCAGGGTCTCTTCATCCCCCCCCCCCCAACATTAGAGCCTCAGCCCAACACCACCCCCTGCAAACCTTTCACATCAGACCCCCCCCCCTTCCCTCTCACACCAGAGTCCTCATTCCCCCTCCACGAGAACAAAGACCTCGCCCCCCTAACCCCACTTTCTTTCACATCAGGGTCTCTTAACATTAGAGCCTCAATCCAATGGCCACCACCCCCCCTAACCCCCCCCCCGATAACCTTTTACATCAGAATCCTTCAGATCAAAATCCTCACCCACTAACCCCACTTTCTTTCACATCAGGGCCTCTTCATCCCACCAACCTTCCCTTTCACATCAAAGTCCTCAGTCCCCCCCCCCCCCCCTCCTCCTTCAGATCAAAATTCTCACCCCCTAACCCCACTTTCTTTCACATCAGGGTCTCTTCACCCCCCCCCCCCCCAACATTAGAGCCGCAGCCCAACACCCACCCCCTGCAACCTTTCACATCAGGGTCTCCACCCCCCCCCCTTCCCTCTCACACCAGAGTCCTCATTCCCCCCCCCCCCTCAGATCAGAGTCCTCACCCCCCCCCATCCTACTTTCACATCCGGGTCTTCATTCCCCTCCTTTAACATCAGAGCCTAAGCCCAACACCCACCTCCTCACATACTTTCACATCAGGGTCTTCACCCCCCCATCTTCCCTTTCACACCAGAGTCCTCATTCCCTCACCCCCACCCACGAAAACAGAGTCCTCACCCTCCTAATCCCACTTTCTTTCACATCAGGGTCTTTACCCTCGCCCCCACCCCTTCACACCAGAGTCCTCAGTCGTCGTCCCCCCCCCCCTCAGATCAGACTCCGAACACCCCCAAATCCCACTTTCACATCAGAGTCTTCATTCCCCCCCACTTCCCTTCACACACCCCTAACCCCACTTTCTTTCGCATCAGGGTCTTCAACCCCCCCCCCCCCTTTAACATCAGAGCCTCAGCCCAACCCCCCACCCCACAACCTTTCACATCAGGGTCTTCATCCCCCACATCTTCCCTTTCACACCAGAGTCCTCATTCCCTCCCCCACCCCCCCTTCTTCAGATCGGAATTCTCGCCCCCCACACCACTTTCCCATCAGGGTCTTCATCACTCCCCTTTCACACCAGAGCCTCAAATATGTACAAAATGTTTCAACTTGTCGAATGTCGTTCAAAAGTAGCTTGAAATGTTGTTTGCTGTTCACACTTGACTTTGGAAGCCGTGGACTTGTCCAAATGAGAACCAAAAATCTAGGGGGATCCTGAGGTAAGGGAGCTGTGATGGGGACTCTAATGTAAGAGGAAGTCTCTGATAGGAACTTTGATATAATAGGGGGACTCTGATGGGGACTCTGATATAAGGGGGGGGAGGCTCAGAAGAGGATTTTGCATAGATATTTATAAAATATGGGAATCATTGAGGAGCGCACAGGACGGGGGTTGCTGTTGGCTTTTGGTTGGAAGATCTTGTAGAAATCTTTGCATCCAGATCGTCTCCCTCTCTATCAGTTCTCTATCAGTTCTCAGGCCGGTCACTTCTATCACCATCTGTTTCGTTATTTATTTCAGGTACTTATATATCGTCGTCAGTTTATGCAGCACTTTACATATATATTGTACATTCACATCAGTCCCCGCCCCCAAGGAACGTACAATACTAAGGTCCCTAACCCTGAAGGGGCATACAATCTAAGGTCCCTAACCCTGAAGGGGCGTACAATCTAAGGTCCCTAACCCTGAAGGGGCGTACAATCTAAGGTCCCTAACCCTCAAGGAGCGTACAATCTAAGGTCCCTAACTCTCAAGGAGCGTACAATCTAAGGTCCCCCCACCCCTGAGGAGCGTACGTACAATCTAAGGTCCCTGACCCTCAAGGAACGTACAATCTAAGGTCTAACCCTCACACTAATCTAAAGTCCCTAACCCTCAAGGGGCGTACAATCTAACCGTCAAGGTCCCTAAACACTCACAGGGTACAATCTCAAGGGGCGTACAATCTAAGGTCCCTAACCCTCAAGGGGCATACAATCTAAGGTCCCTAACCCTCAAGGGGCGTACAATCTAAGGTCCCCACCCCCTAACCCTGAGGAGCGTACAATCTAAGGTCCCTAACCCTCAAGGGGCGTACAATCTAAGGTCCCTAACCCTCAAGGGGCGTACAATCTAAGGGGGTCCCTAACCCTCAAGGAGCGTACAATCTAAGGTCCCTAACCTCAAGGGGCGTACAATCTAAGGTGTAACAAGGAGCATCTAAGGTCCCTAAACCTCAAGGAACGTACAATCTAAGGTCCCTAACCCTGAGGAGCGTACAGTCTAAGGTCCCTAACTCACATTCATACATACACATACTGGGGTCAATTTGGACAGGAGCCAATTCACTTCCCAGCATGTTGTGGGAGGAAAACGGAGAACCTGGAGGAAACCCACACAGGCATAGGGAGAACATACAAACTCCAGGCAGGTGGTGCCGTGGTTGGGATTCGAACCAATGACTCGAGTACTGCCAGGCATCATCTAGAGCAGATATCGGGGAAATGAGGAAGAAATGACTGGAGGAGTCCACACTGCGTTTGTGCTCTCTAAGCCGGCTCCCCCCGGGGTCACCCAGATGGAATCAGATCCGGGGACACGTCATCCAGGCAGCGGTTGGGAAGGACAATATTTCTGCTTTATTGCAGAGCGGAGAACACACACCACTTATTATGTCACTTGCTGTTTGCAGCAAAGTGGATTCAGCCGCCACGAGGCGATTCCTATATGAGATAAAGAAGAGCATTGACTGTCGCATGACGAATCGTTCCGTAATTCACCGCCGCCGGCGACCCGGGAGCCTTATTAAACCTCCTTACAGCCAGGAACAGACCTTCTTCTAGCCAATCTCGTGTCACCGCAGGAATCGCCGTGCCTGCCACAGAGTTTTCTTATGCGTTCAGTAAGTCTTGCGATTTGGACACATTGGTCAGAAAAAACGTCCCCGATAGGCAGGTGTGATCCGCTTCATTCCGAATCAAGATTCGGATGAGATTTTCATCATTCGGAGATTTGGATGTATTCGAATTTTTGAATGACAAAAATAATGAATTTAACTGAATCCAAAACGACGAAACAAAATTCCATCCGAAATAACAAATGATCTGCACTTTAATCAAATTTGAAATGTAAACGTATTGGTGACGATCGTATAAACACAAAAAGTGTATAATCGAGCGCCAGGTAAACGTTATTGAGCTGCTAGCATGAAGGCGAACCTCCGAATCCTTCTCATATATCTAAACGTAAAATACGCCGCGCTATAGGAATAAAAGAAAAACAGAAATCCACTTGAAATGATAAAATCAGCAATGAAGAACGCTACAGAGCGCCAAAAAACAATAAAGTGATTGACGTCCAAACATGATGTATAAAGTGCGCAAAAGTGATGGAAAGATATTCAATGCGAGTTCAATAATATATCTAAAAGGTTGAAACTCCGTGATTCCAGTGGCAGAAAACGAATGGAGGGACTCCTTTCCATTCCCATATCCTTTCCAGGATCCATTCTATCATACATTGTATACATACAGGACACATTATATCATACATTGTATACATACAGGACACATTATATCATACATTGTATACATACAGGATCATTATATAATACATTGTATACATACAGGATCCATTATATAATACATTGTATACATACAGGACACATTATATCATACATTGTATACATACAGGACACATTATATAATACATTGTATACATACAGGACACATTATATCTATTGTATACATTGTATACATACAGGATCCATTATATCATACATTGTATACATACAGGATCCATTATATATACATTGTATACATTGTATACATACAGGATCATTATATAATACATTGTATACATACAGGACACATTATATCATACATTGTATACATACAGGACACATTATATAATACATTGATACATTGTATACACACGGGATCCATTCTATGATACATTGTATACATGCAGGGTACATTATACAGGATTCCTTGTATAGTACATAGTTTTCCTTTCCATTACAGTAACAATAGATAATAAAGGTGCCCTTTGTTTTGTCTACAAGCATGTATTGGTGAATCCAGTACAGAACTGACCATTGCCGCCCGGACCTGATGGTTTTCTGTCATATGAGCAGAATATTATGTGATGAATGATATTTCCTCCCTGTAATCGGCATTCTAGACGTCATGCTGTAAGTTGTAACTCTTCTTGTGTCTCCATCTCTGGACCCGGATCCTGTGACGGCTCTAATCAGATCCTCCATCATTATTTTTATGGACACACACACATTACAATGACTTTATGGGATTTCCTATGAATGTGAAGTGACCGAGTGTTTTCCTGCATGGAAGTGCAATACAAGTAAATGAATTCTCTTCATTACAAATGATGTACTCGGCCAGCAAAGCATTTTACTTCTTCTATTTACTTTAATGAAATTTCCTGATTTATGATTCCATATTACGGGGATAGAATTACTGAATCCGGAGAATTAAATATGGAAACAGTCAGGTCAATGATTATTACATCCGAACACAACAATCCAGCATTGTATTCTCTATTCTGTTCATAATGAATACACGGGTTGTTTTCTCAGTGATGTCATCGCTCTCTAGTGAATGGATGGGCTGCATTCTCAGTGATGTCATCGCTCTCTAGTGAATGGATAGGCTGCATTCTCAGTGATGTCACCGCTCTCTAATGAATGGATAGGCTGAATTCTCAGTGATGTCACCGCTCTCTAGTGAATGGATTGGCTGGATTCTCAGTGATGTCACTGCTCTCTAGTGAACGGATAGGCTGCATTCTCAGTGATGTCATCGCTCTCTAGTGAACGGATAGGCTGCATTCTCAGTGATGTCACCGCTCTCTAGTGAACGGATAGGCTCATTCTTAGTGATGTCAACGCTCTCTAGTGAACGGATAGGCTGCATTCTCAGTGATGTCACCGCTCTCTAGTGAACGGATAGGCTGCATTCTCAGTGATGTCATCGCTCTCTAGTGAACGGATAGGCTGCATTCTCAGTGATGTCACCGCTCTCTAGTGAACGGATATAGGCTCATTCTCAGTGATGTCATCGCTCTCTAGTGAACGGATAGGCTGCATTCTCAGTGATGTCACCGCTCTCTAGTGAACGGATAGGCTCATTCTTAGTGATGTCATCGCTCTCTAGTGAACGGATAGGCTCATTCTTAGTGATGTCATCGCTCTCTAGTGAACGGATAGGCTGCATTCTCAGTGATGTCACCATTCTCTAGTGAAAGGATAGGCTGCGTTCTCAGTGATGTCATCGCTCTCTAGTGAATGGATAGGCTGCGTTCTCAGTGATGTCACCGCTCTTTAGAGAATGGATAAGCTGCACTCTCAGTGATGTCATCGCTCTCTAGTGAATGGATGGGCTGCATTCTCAGTGATGTCATCGCTCTCTAGTGATTGGGTATAGGCTGCATTCTCTAGTGAATGGATAGGCTGCATTCTCAGTGATGTCATCGCTCTCTAGTGAGTGGATGGGCTGCATTCTCAGTGATGCCATCGCTCTCTAGTAAATGGATAGGCTGCATTCTCAGTGATGTCATCGCTCTCTAGTGAATGGATGGGCTGCATTCTCAGTGATGTCATCGCTCTTTAGTGAATGGATGGGCTGCATTCTCAGTGATGTCATCGCTCTCTAGTGAATGGATAGGCTGCATTCTCAGTGATGTCATCGCTCTCTAGTGAGCGGATAGGCTGCATTCTAAGTGATGTCATCGCTCTCTAGTGAACAGATGGGTTGTAGTTTTGGGGATTTGTTTGGGATGGATTTGAATCCAGTTTTTGTACCCCAATGAAGTGCAAACAGGTAGAGGTCAAGATAAGGGGGAGATATAGGGGTCCAACTCACTTACTTCCCCTCCCCCCCGGCATCCATCCATGAACCGACAATTTTGAAAAAAAAAAAAAACAGTGTTTTTAACTTTTTGCTATAAAACATGTCCAATAAATAAATTAAAAAATCTAATTTCTTCAAAAATTTAGGCCAAAATATATTCTGCTCCGTGTCTTTCCCAATACGTGTAAATTAATTGCTTTACGTGAAAGTTATCGCATCTACAAATGGCGGGATAGATACGGGGATTTTTTTTTTTTCTTCTAGTAATGGCGGCGATCAGCAACTTATAGCGGGACTGCGGAGGACATTCTGACACTGAGGTGGGAACTGACTTGGTGTCACTGACATCCCCAATGACACCAATACACCAATACAGAGATCAGTGCTAAAAAAAGCACTGACACTGTACTAATGGCACTGGTCAGGAAGGGGTTAACATGAGGGGCAATCAAAGGGTTAACTGTGTGCTGTGTGTTGGGAGACGTGCTGTGCAGAGATACACAGCAGCATGTCCTCGCTGCCAGGAGAGAGATCTGTGCTGTTTACACTCAGGTCTCTCAACTCTCAGTTTTACTCGGCGATCGCAAGGTGTCAGTGATTGATATCAGGGGCAGGCTGACAACTCATGGGGCCCCCGGGCAATAGGGGATCATGGGGCCCCTGTGTCCTCGCCCATGCTCAAACCACACCTAAAAAAGCCTATGAAAGGTACCAGGGGCATCTCATGGGGCCCCCTGCTGACCCCGGGCCCGAGTTCCCAAATGGTCAGTCCGCCCCTGATTGATATTCGTAGCCACCGGCAGCGGCGCAGGTAGGGCGGCATGAGCGCCCCCTACCCGGGGATGCAAATCATGATTTTGCGCAGCCCTGCCATCCTGTAGCAGTACTTCTATTATAGGGCGGTGGGCAAGCAGTTAAAGTATATGTTTTGGGTAAAAGGGGTGTGGCATGTGTTACCCTGTATCAGTACGGGTGTCAAACTGGCGGCCCTCCGGCTGTTGCAAAACTACAAGTCCCATGATGCATTGCAAGATTGACAGTTACAAGCATGACTGCCAATGGCAGAGGCATGATGGGACTTGTAGTTTCACAACAGCCGGAGGGCCGCCAGTTTGACACCCCTGCAGTAGTAGTTTCAATAATTAAGCCCCTCCCACTTTACAAGCCATTTTGCCACACCCACAATCCACCTAATTATTCTCAAGGCTGCCCCCCATCTACAGCCTTGCAAACAGTTGCGCTTCCCTTTTGCGTCCGCTTCCACTTCCTCTGGATAATGATTTGGTACGCTGGATCCGCATGTGGCGCGGACACAGTTATCCCGTCATGATAATTACCTGTGAAAGGTGAGGCATGCTCCACGTTGCACTTGTCAGATGAACACGGCACATTGCATTAGCATGATCCCTACACGTGTAATTATGAGAACATTCCTAACTGTCACTTTGTTGATGATCAGACCGCGGACGGTGAAATATTCATTGCGGTGACGGACGGGAACCCAGCGTGACCCGTGTCGTCGCAGAACCCTGGGCAGGTACAGCGATTTGCCTGAAGCTTCTTCCTTCCACCGAACATCCAGAATAAATTGAAAGGGAGAGTTTTCGTCTTTTATTTATAGCGTGTTGTTTCTGTCATCAGTCCTGAATACGAAGACATTCCCTGTATAATAACCACGGGTTCTCACTCAGTGACACCAATACAGGGATCAGCGCTGATAAAAAAAGCACTGACACTGTACTAATGGCACTGGGCAAGAAGGGGTTTAACATCTGGGGTGATCAAAGGGTTAACTCTGTGCTGGGTGTGTTTCACTGTGAGCATGCTGCTATGCAGAGCCATACAAAGCAGCGTGCCGGAGCTGGCATGGGAGAGATCTGTGTTGTTTACATACAGGTCTCTCCCTCCCTCGATCACCGGGTGCTGGCAAGTTATCACCAACCAGGACCTGATGATTGACAGCTGAGGCTGGGAATAGCGGTGCGGGTAGGGCGCGCACGCGCGGCTCGCTTGCGCCCCCTACCTGCAAATGCAAAATCATGTGTATATATGTGATTTTGTGCACCAGTGCCGCCCTGTAGCAGAATTATTACTGGAGGACCGACAGGAAGCGGTTAACACCTTCCCTCCCAGCCTATAGCAGATTGACGTCCGGGAGGAACACTCGCCATTGTGATTGGGCATCATATGACGTCCTGTCAGAACGAGCCGCTGGGGATGCACAGCGGCGCAATCTGTCACGGGACACAGCCAATGACATATCACGACACCGACCCATTGCCAGTGTCATGTGACCGAGGTGACCAATCACAGCAGATCACATGTCAATTGTATCCAATGGAGGGCTTCCTGTCATGCCATCCTTTTGTATACAATTATGTTGTTAGCTGCGATTGGTCAAGGCAGTCACATGATACAGACAGGGCCAATCACAGCCCTACTGTATCATGTGATCAGCTCTGCCCAATCACAGCTAATCACAGCAAAAGACTGAATGAATCGGTTTCATTCACTATCAACGATTGCAAATATCAATGAAATACATCGGTAGCAGCAATCATAATGTGTTAATTAAGAAAAAAATTCTGATCACACTCGCCCAGAGGAGTTCCGTGTTACTATGGTAACGTTGTATTGCTTTGGTCACCGTGTGCTGAAAAATAAAATAGTAAAAAAAGAAAAAAATTAATAAAAAATGTAAAAAATAATAGAAAGATTTGAAAAAAAAAATACAAATGCAATTATTATTATTATTATTTTCATCAAAGAAATGTTGCAGAATACATTTTGACCTAATTTTATGAAGATATGTTATTTATTTGCAAAATTTTTAAACAGAAACAAAAAAAAGTGTTTTTTTTTTTTTCAAAAGTTTCAGGTTTTTTTTTTATTTTTGTACCAAAAAATAAAAAACTTAGTGGTGATTAAATACCACCAAAAGAAAGCTCTATTTGTGGGAAAAAAAATGATAAAAATTCCATATGGGTACAGTGTTGCATGACCGCGCAATTGTTATTCAAAATGTGACAGCGCTGAAAGCTGAAAATTGGCCTGGGCAGGAAGGGGGTAGAAGTGTCCCGGTAGGCAGGAAGGGGGTAGAAGTGTCCGGTAGGCAGGAAGGGGGTAGAAGTGCCCGGTGGGCAGGAAGGGGGTAGAAGTGTCCAGTAGGCAGGAAGGGGGTAGAAGTGCCCTGTAGGCAGGAAGGGGGTAGAAGTGCCCGGTAGGCAGGAAGGGGGTAGAAGTGTCCCGTGGGCAGGAAGGGGGTAGAAGTGCCCTGTAGGCAGGAAGGGGGTAGAAGTGTCCGGTGGGCAGGAAGGGGGTAGAAGTGCCCTGTAGGCAGGAATGGGGTAGAAGTGCCCTGTAGGCAGGAAGGGGGTAGAAGTGCCCTGTAGGCAGAAAGGGGGTAGAAGTGTCCGGTGGGCAGGAAGGGGGTAGAAGTGCCCTGTAGGCAGGAAGGGGGTAGAAGTGCCCGGTAGGCAGGAAGGGGGTAGAAGTGCCCTGTAGGCAGGAAGGGGGTTAGAAGTGCCCTGTAGGCAGGAAGGGGGTAGAAGTGCCCTGTAGGCAGGAAGGGGGTAGAAGTGTCCGGTGGGCAGGAAGGGGGTAGAAGTGTCCGGTAGGCAGGAAGGGGGTAGAAGTGTCCTGTAGGCAGGAAGGGGGTAGAAGTGCCCTGTAGGCAGGAAGGGGGTAGAAGTGTCCGGTGGGCAGGAAGGGGGTAGAAGTGCCCTGTAGGCAGGAAGGGGGTGAAGTGCCCTGTAGGCAGGAAGGGGGTAGAAGTGCCCGGTAGGCAGGAAGGGGGTAGAAGTGCCCGGTGGGCAGGAAGGGGGTAGAAGTGCCCGGTAGGCAGGAAGGAGGTAAAAGTGCCAGGTAGGCAGGAAGGGGGTAGAAGTGTCCTGTAGGCAGGAAGGGGGTAGAAGTGTCCTGTAGGCAGGAAGGGGGTAGAAGTGCCCGGTGGGCAGGAAGGGGGTAGAAGTGCCCGGTAGGCAGGAAGGGGGTAGAAGTGTCCTGTAGGCAGGAAGGGGGTAGAAGTGTCCTGTAGGCAGGAAGGAGGTAAAAGTGCCAGGTAGGCAGGAAGGGGGTAGAAGTGTCCTGTAGGCAGGAAGGGGGGTAGAAGTGTCCCTGTAGGTAGGAAGGGGGTAGAAGTGCCCGGTATTGAAGGGGTTAAAGGAAGACTTTGTAATCCGAGTCGCATCAAGTCAGTGACACTCCTGGGATATGGATCTGGTCAGGTAAGTAGCAGAGGATCTGGTCAGGTAAGTAGCAGAGGATCTGGTCAGGTAAGTAGCAGAGGATCTGGTCAGGTAAGTAGCAGAGGATCTGGTCAGGTAAGTAGCAGAGGGGGTTGTTCATCAGTTTCAGCTGCTTTGGTGTTCATGAAATAACAGGTGCACATGATGGGCAACAATGAGACGACCCCCAAAACAGTGGAGGTCAGTGTGAAGATTAGTGCTCGATATTTTTTGAGGGGAGGGAGTGGATTTTTGTTGCTGACACAATGTGCTCTTACATTTTGGGGGAGGTGCCGTTTGTAATCTTTGCACCCCTGGGCGCTGAATGGTCGCGGCACTGTTACTACTCATTAATCGACCAGCATGAGCTTCAACGTCCGGGAAATTATACCAACTCTGTCCCTGGTGAGAATTAATCCCAGGATCCCAGTGCTGGCAGGCAGTCCTGAAAGGCGTGAAGCCGCATGAACAAGATGCATTAGAGCTGCTGGCGCGTTTGGCATGATTACTCCTCAACATCTTCATTTATGTCGCTGCGACCAACAGATAACGCAATTAATTAATGGATAATAAGGAGAAAGTCCTGAAATGAGGTAAGCGATAAAACGGTGACATCTTTAATACATATTTTACAACCTTCCACTGTGAGCGCCGAACGGCGGCGGATTCTCGTAAAATATCTCCCAGTCAAATAAAACTCTTTTTTTTTCGTCAGACGAACGATCCACATGGGATTGTAATTGAGAGATCTCAGTCATTTATTATGTACACTATCTCCCCCAACGTCCCGGAATTGGCGTACTATCTCCCCCAACGTCCCGGGAATTGCGTACTATCTCCCCAACGTCCCGGGAATTGGCGTACTATCTCCCCCAACGTCCCGGGAATTGGCCGTACTATCTCCCCCAATATCCCGGGAATTGGCGTACTATCTCCCCCAACGTCCCGGGAATTGGCGTACTATCTCCCCCAACCCGGGAATCGTACCTCCCCCAACGTTCCCGGAATTGGAGTACTATCTCCCCCAACGTCCCGGGAATTGGCGTACTATCTCCCCCAACGTCCCGGGAAATTGCCGTACTATCTCCCCAACGTCCCGGGAATTGGCGTACTATCTCCCCAACGTCCCGGAATTGGCGTACTATCTCCCCAACGTCCCGGGAATTGCGTACTATCTCCCCCAACATCCCGGGAATTGCCGTACTATCTCCCCCAACATCCCGGAATTGGCGTACTATCTCCCCCAACGTCCCGGAATTGGAGTACTATCTCCCCCAACGTTCCAGGAATTGGAGTACTATCTCCCCAACATCCCGGGAATTGGCGTACTATCTCCCCCAACGTCCCGGGAATTGGCGTACTATCTCCCCCAATATCCCGGGAATTGGCGTACTATCTCCCCAACGTCCCGGGAATTGGCGTACTATCTCCCCAACGTCCCGGGAATTGGCGTACTATCTCCCCCAACATCCCGGGAATTGGCGTACTATCTCCCCCAACGTCCCGGGAATTGGCGTACTATCTCCCCCAATGTCCCGGGAATTAGGCCGTACTATCTCCCCCAATATCCCGGGAATTGCGTACCGTACTCCCCCAACGTTCCAGGAATCTGGAGTACTATCTCCCCCAATATCCCGGGAATTGGGTACTATCTCCCCCAACGTCCCAGGGAATTGGCGTACTATCTCCCCCAATATCCCGGGAATTGCGGTACTATCTCCCCCAATATCCCGGGAATTGCGGTACTATCTCCCCCAATATCCCGGGAATTGGCGTACTATCTCCCCCAATATCCTGGGAATTGGCGTACCTATCTCCCCCAATACGTCCCGGGAATTGGAGTACTATCTCCCCCAATATCCCGGGAATTGCGGTACTATCTCCCCCAATTGTCCCGGGAATTGGCGTACTGTCTCCCCCATTGTCCCGGGAATTGCGTACTATCTCCCCCAATGTCCTGGGAATTGGCGTACTGTCTCCCCCAACATCCCGGGAATTGCTGTACTATCTCCCCCAATGTCCTGGGAATTGGTGTGCCATCTCCCCCATATCCCGGGAAATGGCGTACTATCCGTGCCGAGGACCAGAATCAAGAAGGTCTGTGATGTGATCTGGAGAGATTGATTCATGATAACAGATATTCTTCATTCTTTCATTCCTTCATTCATTAGATTGTGTTACTTGTGGTCAGAGGCGGACTGACAACTCATGGGGCCCCTGGGCAATAGGGGATCATGGGGCCCCTGTGTCCTTACCCAAACTCAAAAAAGCCTATGAAAAAGGTACCAGGGGCATCTCATGGGGCCCCCTACTGACCCCGGGCCCTCAGGCAGTGACGAGTTTCCAAATGGTCAGTCCGCCCCTGCTTGTGGTAACTTCTTGTCTGCAGTCAAAAAATGTTATCCTTCTCCATCCTCCAGTGTCCCTCCCTGAGGGGCCGACAACCATTACCAGGAAGACCTTCAAGAGAGGTCTAAAGCCATAGAGGAAGGGAGATGAGATCTAGTCAGAGGACAGAAATGTGCAACCAAAGTGTACTATTTCAGACTGCTCTATTCCTCCTCTGCTGTCTCCTCTCCTCCTATCATCTCCCCTCCCCTCCTCCCTTCTTTCCTGTCCTGTCCTCTCCTCTTTCCTCCCCCCTCCTCCCCCCCTCCTCCTCTCCTCTCCTCCCCTCCCCTCTTCTCACCATCTTTATTTCCTTCTCCCATTCTCTCCTTCCACTTTCTTTCCTCTCCACCCTTCCCCTCACCTACTTTCTCCTCCATTCTCATTCCCACCCCTCTGCTCTTTTCTACTTTCTTTGTCTCTCCTCCACATCCCTTCCCTTTTCCTCCCCTTCTATTCCCCCCCCCCACACCTCTTTCCTTCTTTCCCCCTCTCTCCCCCTTTTCCTTTCCCCCTCTCCCTCCGCTTACTTCCTCTTCTCTCTACTTTCATCTTTTCCCCTTCCTTCCCTCTCCTCTCCTCTGCTCTCCTCTCCTTCCTTTCTTCCCATGTGCTCTACTCTACTTTCTTCTCCTCCCCTTTGCTTTTTTCAACTTTCTTCTCATATCTTCTCTCCCTCTCCTCCTTTTCCCTCCCTTCCACTCTCCTTCTATCTACTCTCCAACCCTTCCTATTTCTTCCCTTCTCTACTCCTCTCTCCTCTTTTCTCCCTTCCTCTTCCCCCCTCCTCCCCTTTCTCCTCTCCTCTTTTTTCCCTCCCCTTTCTATGCCTTTCTCCTCCCCTTCTCATCCTCTCCTCTGCTTACTTCACCTCTATTCTCCTCTCCCCCCTTTCCCCCTCTACTTTCTCCTCTCATTCTCTCCACCACTCCCCCTCCCCTCTCCTCTCTTTCCCCCTCTCCTCTCCACCCCCCACCCTACTTTCTCTTCTTTCCTCTCCTCTCCTTTTTTCCTCCTCCCCCTCCCCCTCCCCTCCCCTCTCCACTCCTTTCCTCTCCTTTCCCCCTTTTCCCTCCTCCCCCTCTTCCTGTTTCCTCTCTCCCCCCCCTCTCTCTCTCTCCTCCCCCCCCCCTCCCTCTCCTCCCCTTTCCTCTCTTTTCCCCATCTCCTCTCCCCCCACCCTACTTTTCTCTTCTTCCCTCTCTTCTCCTCTTTCTTCTCCCTCCCCTCCTCTGTTTCCCTCCCCTCTTTCTCTCCTCCCCTTCTCATCCTCTCCCTCCTTTCTTTCCCTCCCCTCCCCTCCCCTTCTCTCTCTGCTCTCCTCTACTTTCTTCACCTCTATTCTCCTCTCCCCCCTTTCTATGCCTCTACTTTCTCATCTCATTCTCTCCACTCCCCTCCCCCTCCCCTACCCCTCTCCTCTCTTTCTCCCCATCTCCTCTCCCCCCCCCCACCCTACTTTCTCTTCTTTACTCTCCTCTCTTCTCCTCCCTTTTCCTCCTCTCCTCTCTCCTCCCTCTCCCCTCTCCTCTCCTTTCCTCTCCCCCCCTCCCCTCCTTTCCTCTCCTCTCCCCTCCCCTCTCCTCTCCACTCCACTCCACTCCTTTCCTCTCCTCTCCTGTCCCTTTTTCCACTCCCCCCTTCCTGTTTCCTCTCTTCTCCTCCCCTCCCTTCTCCTCTCCTCCCCTCCATCCCCCCCCCTCTCTCTCTCACCTCTCTTCTCCACTCCTCTCCTGTCCCTTTTTCCACTCCCCCTTTCTCCTCTCCTCTCCTCTCCTCTCCTCCCCTCCACCCCCCCCCTCTCTCTCTCTCTCTCTCTCTCTCCTCTCTTTTCCCCCATCTCCTCTCCCCCACCCTACTTTCTCTTCTTCTCTCTCTTCTCCTCTTTCTTTTACTCTCCTCCTCCCTTTCCCTCCTCCCCCATCCCCTCTCCTCTCCTTTTTCCACTCCCCCCGTCCAGTTTCCTCTCTTCTCCTCCCCTCCCTTCTCCTCTCCTCTCCTCTCCTCTCCTCCCCTCCATTCTCCTCTCTCTCTCTCTCTCCCTCCCCTCTCTTTTCCCCCATCTCCTCTCCCCCCACCCTACTTTCTCTTCTTCTCTCTCTTCTCCTCTTTCTTATCCTCTCCTCTCCTCCCTTTCCCTCCTCCCCAATCCCCTCTCCTCACCATTTTCCACTCCCCCCTGCCTGTTTCCTCCCCTCTTGTCTCCTCCCCTCCCCTTTATCCTGAACTGCCATTTCCTCAGAGTGTTTCTCACCAATCACATCTGTCTGTGTATGGGGGGATTGTGTGTGAAGGGGCAGTAGCAATGTATAGTATATTCCTGCCCCAATCCCTGAATCCCTTCGTTGAAGAAATAAGGTGACATTTGCATTATCCGGGGTGTCAGAAACATCCGAAGACTTCTGCTCAGCTGATATAAAGGTTACAAAGATAATGGGCGATTGATGACGGATTTAATTGCTGCCATTGCATATAGTACCAGAGATTAACCCACATCAGGAAAAAAGCCCCAGATCTGATAGTCCATATCAAACCAGCATGGGGGCAATGTAGAGGCAACGTCCACACACCCCTCCTATGCAGGGACAGCCGAACTCCCAGCAAGGGAAGAGTCACCAAAATATGGCTTTACCCTAAAATTTGATGCCTTTTATTTCATTCTGAGGCCCCTTGGCTAAATCGCTCCGGTCAAACCAGTCACAAGACAGCGGCAGTCATGAAGGGGTAAAAATCTCTCCTCAGCATCTTCTATGGTCTCTCTCTGAGGTGGCCGTCCTCTTCGAGGCCTACCAAGCCGAACACAAAAGTCAGACTATTCATCCAATGTTCCAGCGAGAGGCTTAGCTGTGCGAGGACCGAGCCTGGAGATGATATACATTCCTCCGCCTGGCCATTCACTGGCGCCTCTGTGCCTGGAATAGAAATTCACACATTGTCACCCTCCTTCCTAGAGGAGCAGAATATTAACGGCACACTCGAATCCGCCATGAGATCAAACCCCGCACAAGGCTGCTTTGTGTGCCCATCATTGATATGTATCTGGCATGTTGGAGAATCATCCGCAGGATGTGACTTCGGGTCTCTGGAGATGTCGCTAAAGGGGTTTCCGGAACAAGCCCCTGGGAGATAGCAATCATATAATAGAGGCACTATGACCCCGAAATCCTCCATTAATCAGCTCTGCCTCCACTATGTCATTATAATCAGAGAGCCCAGACTCTGCCTGCAGGAGGAAATCGCTCATTAATGGCCTGGAGAGAAGGCAGCGTCCTAGAGGAGAGAGAGAGAGATGGATAGATAGATAGATAGATAGATAGATAGATAAATAGATAATAGATAGATAGATAATAGATAGATAGATAGATAGATAGATAGATAGATAGATAGATAAATAGATAATAGATAGATAGATAATAGATAGATAGATAGATAGATAGATAGATAGATAGATAGATAATAGATAGATAATAGATAGATAGATAGATAGATAGATAGATAGA
Organism: Staurois parvus; assembly: GCA_951230385.1. Lineage (NCBI taxonomy): Eukaryota > Metazoa > Chordata > Amphibia > Anura > Ranidae > Staurois > Staurois parvus. The sequence goes on along the minus strand of CATNWA010015392.1, from coordinate 117,160 downwards.
TAGATAGATAGATAGATAGATAGATAGATAGATAGATAGATAGATAGATAGATAGATAGATAGATAGATAGATAGATAGATAATAGATAGATAGATAATAGATAGATAGATAGATAATAGATAGATAGATAGATAGATAGATAGATAGATAGATAGATAGATAGATAGATAGATAATAGATAGATAGATAGATAGATAGATTAGATAGATAGATAGATATAGATAGATAGATAGATAGATAGATAGATAAGATAGATAGATAGATAGATAATAGATAGATAGATAGATAGATAGATAGATAGATAGATAGATAATAGATAGATAGATAGATAGATAGATAATAGATAGATAGATAGATAGATAGATAGATAGATAATAGATAGATAGATAGATAATAGATAGATAGATAATAGATAGATAGATAGATAGATAGATAGATAATAGATAGATAGATAGATAATAGATATATAGATAGATAGATAGATAGATATAGATAGATAGATAGATAGATAGATAGATAGATAGATAGATAGATAGATAGATAGATAGATAGATAGATAGATAGATAATAGATAGATAGATAGATAGATAGATAGATAATAGATAGATAGATAGATAGATAGATAGATAGATAGATAGATAGATAGATAGATAGATAATAGAAATAATAATAGATAAAATATAGATAGATAATAGATAGATAGATAGATAGATAGATAGATAGATAGATAGATAGATAGATAATAGATAGATAGATAGATAGATAGATTAGATAGATAGATAGATAGATAGATAGATAGATAGATAGATAGATAGATAGATAGATAGATAGATAGATAGATAGATAGATAGATAATAGATAGATAATAGATAGATAGATAGATAATAGATAGATAGATAGATAGATAGATAGATAGATAGATAGATAGATAGATAGATAATAAAGATAGATAGATAGATAGATAGATAATAGATAGATAGATAGATAGATAGATAGATAATAGATAGATAGATAGATAATAGATAGATAGATAGATAGATAGATAATAGATAGATAGATAGATAGATAGATAGATAGATAAATAGATAATAGATAGATAGATAGATAGATAGATAGATAGATAGATAGATAGATAGATAGATAGATAGATAGATAGATAGATAGATAGATAATAGATAGATAGATAGATAAGATAGATAGATAGATAATAGATAGATAATAGATAATAGATAGATAGATAATAGATAGATAGATAGATAGATAGATAGATAGATAGATAGATAGATAGATAGATAGATAGATAGATAGATAGATAGATAGATAGATAGATAGATAGATAGATAGATAATAGATAGATAGATAGATAGATAGATAGATAGATAGATAGATAGATAGATAATAGATAGATAATAGATAGATATATAGATAGATAGATGATATGATATCAGATGCTATGGAGAATATAGATAGATAACAGAAGGGTGAGGAGGGAGAAGAGCGGAGAAGAGTGGAGAAGAGGGAGAAGAGGGGAGAAGAGGGAGAAGAGGGGAGAAAGACACAGAGATAATTGTAGAGCCGGACATAGAGGTAGGGGATAGATTAGTGGCAGACACGGCTCTGGTCTTGATGCAAAGGCTCCCAATCTCTCCGGAAGGAAGGAGCCACTTACAGGACCCGGAACAAAGCGAGATCCCGGGAGGGTTGCAGACAATTCCGTGTCCAGCTGTGCTTTTCAGAACAAAATAAACCAAACAAAATGGTTACGTGAGAATCACTCACCAACCTTCACCCCGCAGCGGGAGAATTCTACCAACTCACACAATTATAAATAACAGAACATAAAAATAAGTTGTTGCTGCCGCCGTAAATAAATAAATCAGTCCACATGTACTGTACCCAACAAACCAACCAATACCCCCAGGTCTGCTGGCTGGTCTGGTGGCAGGTCTGGTGGCGGGTCTGGTGGCGGGTCTGGTGGTGGGTCTGCTGGCTGATCTGTTGGCAGGTCTGGTGGGTGGGTCTGATGGCAGGTCTGGTAGCGGTCTGGTGGCGGGTCTGGTGGCGGGTCTGCTGGCTGATCTGTTGGCAGGTCTGAGGCAGGTCTGGTAGGGTCTGGTGGCGGGTCTGATGGAGGGTCTGGTGGAGGGTCTGGTGGTGGGTCTGGTGGAGGGACTGGTGGAGGGTCTGGTGGTGGGTCTGGCGGTGGTCTGGTGGAGGGTCTGGTGGTGGGTCTGGTAGCGGGTCTGGTGGTGGGTCTGGTGGCGGGTCTGGTAGCGGGTCGGGTGGCGGGTCTGGTGGTGGGTCTAGTGGCTGGTCTGGTGGCGGGTCTGGTGGTGGGTCTAGTGGCTGGTCTGGTAGCCGGTCTGGTGGCGGGCCTGGTGGCAGGTCTGGTGGTGGGTCTAGTGGCTGGTATGGTGGTGGGTCTAGTGGCTGGTCTGGTGGTGGTTCTGGTGGCAGGTCTGGTGGTGGGTCTGGCGGCTGGTCTGGTGGAGGGTCTGGTGGTGGGTCTGGTAGCGGGTCGGTAGACGGGTCTGGTGGTGGGTCTGGTAGCGGGTCGAGTGGCGGGTCTGGTGGTGGGTCTAGTGGCTGGTCTGGTGACGGGTACGGTGGCGGGTCTGGTGGCGGGTCTGGTGGCAGGTCTGGTGGAGGGTCTGGTGGTGGGTCTGGTAGCGGGTCCGGTGGCGGATCTGGCGGCTGGTCTGGTGGCAGGTCTGGTGGCGGGTCGGGTGGCGGGTCTGGTGGTTGGTCTGGGGGGTGGGTCTGGTAGCGGGTCGGGTGGCGGATCTGGCGGTGGGTCTAGTGGCTGGTCTGGTGGTGGGTCTGGTGGCGGGTCTGGTGGCACTATAACAAATTCCAAGCAGTTTACAAAAACTGTTACATTATTTTTGATTATTATTTTTTAACGCTTTTTGCAAATGGTTTGGAATTGGTTATAGTGCCCCCATACAAGGGGGGGGGGGGGTTGTTTTTTGGTTGGGTATAAATGATAAAATACATGTATTGCATGTCCACGTTTTATGCTGCTATGACCTGTATGGAATGCTCCTCATTGGCTGAGCACCTCATCGGGTTCCCCCCACATATCCCTCTGCTGGAGTCCTTCTCAGCCCGGGTTCCATGGAGTACTAGGGGTCCTCCTGGGGTCACTGCCTGTTCCTGGATCAATGAGAGATTCCTGCCTCTTACATACGTGACCACAGACACCAATGAACGTTTTCTCTGTCTATAAGAGGGGATTCTTCCCAACGACCTTCTCCCCGATGTCAATCAAACTCTTGTATTTTCAGCTGGAGATATAATCATTATTCGGGGGGCTCCCTGAGACCCCAATGTTATTTCCTGAGTTCCTCCAGGGAAAGGCTGCTCTATGGTTTAGGTCTCAGGTGGATCTTGCTGGGTGATCATGTGACCCAAAGAGGCGTGGCAGGTTTCTCATTCTGGGGGGTCGTTGTAGGTTCCATCTGCCTGATGTTTATTATTAAAATTCATAAGAGATTGAAAATAGAAGAATTTGGGGTTTGAAGGCAATTGAACAATATTATTGGTTTCTGTCATCCTGAAACAAAATGTGTCTTGTAGGTTGGACCAATGAAATGTTCGCTTAGGGCAGGGCAGTGCCATCTTAATAACATCATGGGCCCCAGGCAAAGTAAAACACTCGGGCCCCAACCAGCTTACATCAGTTGCCCATGACCATGTCCCCCTACATTAAGATCCCCCATGACAGTGCCAATATACATCAGGTGTCCCCAACCTGCATCAGGTGTCCCCATCACAGTGTCCCCATACATGTGTATGATACATCAGGTGTCCCCATCACAGTGTCCCCATACATCATGTGTATGATACATCAGGTGTCCCCATCACAGTGTCCCCATACATGTGTCTGATACATCAGGTGTCCCCATCACAGTGTCCCCATACATGTGTCTGATACATCAGGTGTCCCCATCACAGTGTCCCCATACATGTGTATGATACATCAGGTGTCCCCATCACAGTGTCCCCATACATCATGTGTCTGATACATCAGGTGTCCCCATCACAGTGTCCCCATACATCATGTGTATGATACATCAGGTGTCCCCATCACAGTGTCCCCATACATGTGTCTGATACATCAGGTGTCCCCATCACAGTGTCCCCATACATGTGTCTGATACATCAGGTGTCCCCATCACAGTGTCCCCATACATCATGTGTCTGATACATCAGGTGTCCCCATCACAGTGTCCCCATACATGTGTATGATACATCAGGTGTCCCCATCACAGTGTCCCCATACATCATGTGTCTGATACATCAGGTGTCCCCATCACAGTGTCCCCATACATGTGTCTGATACATCAGGTGTCCCCATCACAGTGTCCCCATACATGCGTCTGATACATCAGGTGTCCCCATCACAGTGTCCCCATACATGTGTATGATACATCAGGTGTCCCCATCACAGTGTCCCCATACATCATGTGTATGATACATCAGGTGTCCCCATCACAGTGTCCCCATACATGTGTCTGATACATCAGGTGTCCCCATCACAGTGTCCCCATACATCATGTGTCTGATACATCAGGTGTCCCCAAACATCACATAACAATGTCTCCAATCAGTGTTCCCATACATAGGGTGCCCTATAACAGTGTCTGATACATCAGGTGTCCCCATCACAGTGTCCCTGTAACCCCCATACATCATGTGTCTGATACATCAGGTGTCCCCATCCCTGTAACAGTGTCCCCCCCATCAAACAGTGTCCCCAATCATTTGTCACTATAACAATGTCTCCAATCAGTGTTCCCATACATAGGGTGCCCTATAACAGGGTCTCCATATATCATGTGTTTCCCCATACATCAGGTGTCCCCAGTCACAGTGTCCCTGTAACAGGGTCCCCATACATCAGTGTCCCCACACATCAGGTGTCCCCAATCACAGTGTCCCTGTAACAGGGTCCCCATATATCACATGTCCCTATAACAGTGTCTCCAATCTGTGTTTCCATACATAGGTGCCCTATAACAGGGTCTCCAAATTCATCAGATGTCCCTACAGAGTCATCAGGTGTCCCCCCATCACATGTCCATGTCCTTATAATCAGGTGTCCCCATATATCACATGTCCCTATACATCAGTGTCTCCAAACTGTGTTCCCCATATATCATCAGGTGCCCTATAACAATGTCCCCAGTCAGTTTCCCCTCTACATCAGGTGTCACTATAACAGAGTCCCAGTACATAATGTAACAGGTGTCCCTATATATCGGGTGTCCCCATTCACATGTCCCCATGTAAAAATCATAGTGTCCCCACAGGTGTCCCATTACATCAGTTCATATGTGTCATACATCAGGTGCCCTATACCAGTGTCCTCAATCAGTGTCTCCATACATCAGGTGTCACCATAACAGTGTCCTCGTACACAAGTAATCACATCATGGTCCCCATGTCCCCATACATCAGGTGTCACCAATAACAGTGTCCCCGTAACAGGGTCCCCATATATCAGGTGTCCCTCACATACGTACACAAGCGTCCCATGCATCATGTGTCCCCATAACAGTGTCCCCATACATCATGTGTCTTATATATCAGGTGTTCCCAATCACAGTTAGGTGTCCCCATACATCAGGTGTCCCCATTCACATTGTCCTCGTCACAAGTATCACAGGGTTCCCATAACAGTGTCCCCATACATCAGGTGTCCCCATACATCAGTGTCCCCAATCACAGTGTCCCCAAGTTCCCATTTATCAGGTGTCCCCAATCACAGTGTCCCATGTAACAGGGTCCCCCATTTATCAGGTGTCCCCAATCACAGTATCCCTGTAACAGGGTCCCCCATTTATCAGGTGTCCCCAATCACAGTGTCCTCGTACACAAGCGTTCCATCACATCATGTGTCCCCATAACAGTGTCCCCATACATCAGGTGTCCCCAATCACAGTGTTCCCGTAACAAGGTCCCCATATATCAGGTGTCCCCAATCACATTGTCTTCGTACACAAGCGTCCCATCACATCATGTGTCCCCATAACAGTGTCCCCATACATCAGGTGTCCCCATACATCAGGTGTCCCCAATCACAGTGTCCCGTAACAAGGTCCCCATTTATCAGGTGTCCCCAATCACAGTGTCCTCGTACACAAGCGTCCCATCACATCATGTGTCCCCATAACAGTGTCCCCATACTTCAGTTGTCCCCAATCACAGTATCCCCATACATCAGGTGTCCCCATACATCAGGTGTCCCCAATCACAGTGTCCCCGTAACAAGGTCCCCATATATCAGGTGTCCCCAATCACAGTGTCCCCGTAACAAGGTCCCCATATATCAGGTGTCCCCTTACATCAGGTTCCCCCCATCACAAAGCCCCCATACATCAGAGATTTGCGTCCCCCTTGTCCTCAGATCACATGCTGTTCCCACCTACAATGAAGTCAGCTCCTCCTTCCTCTCCCGTGCCGAGACTGCGGTGAGTCCCATCACGGTTCTCTTCTACCCCTCTGCAGCAGGGAGGAGAAATCTAAATCCTCTCCCCAGCATCAGTCAGCCATCGCTGCTCCTTTTGGCGGGAGCAACAGTGCAGTAACTTCTGTCAGACAGGAGGAACCCAAGCGACCAAACCCAGTGCACCCCCCAACACAGCACCCTGCTGTCATTGCCCTATCCATGGGCCCCCTCAGGCACCTGGGGCCTCTGAGCAGTGACAAGTTGTGCCCAATCCATAGGAGGGCCCTGGGGCAAGGCAACCTGCTCTTATGAACCCTTTGGCACCCATACCCACCCAATAGAATATATATATATATATATATATATATATATATATATATATATATATATAGTATACTGTAGTTCAGTAAGGGCATTTATGTCACGATGGCACCCTTACAACACCATAGGTCCATTTATGTCACGATGGCACCCTTACAACACCATAGGTCCATTTATGTCACGATGGCACCCTTACAACACCATAGGTCCATTTATGTCACGATGGCACCCTTACAACACCATAGGTCCATTTATGTCACGATGGCACCCTTACAACACCATAGGTCCATTTATGTCACGATGGCACCCTTACAACACCATAGGTCCATTTATGTCACGATGGCACCCTTACAACACCATAGGTCCATTTATGTCACGATGGCACCCTTACAACACCATAGGTCCATTTATGTCATGATGGCACCCTTACAACACCATAGGTCCATTTATGTCATGATGGCACCCTTACAACACCATAGGTCCATTTATGTCACGATGGCACCCTTACAACACCATAGGTCCATTTATGTCACGATGGCACCCTTACAACACCATAGGTCCATTTATGTCATGATGGCACCCTTACAACACCATTTATGTCATGATGGCATCCTTACAACACCATAGGCCCATTTATGTCATGATGGCACCCTTACAACACCATAGGTCCCATTTATGTCATGATGGCACCCTTATTTATGTCATGATGGCATTCTTACAACACCATAGGTCCCATTTATGTCATGATGGCATTCTTACAACACCATAGGCCCATTTATGTCATGATGGCATTCTTACAACACCATAGGCCCATTTATGTCACGATGGCATTTACAACACCATAGGCCCATTTATGTCACGATGGCACCCTTACAACACCATAGGCCCACCGCCATTTTTTTTTTTACACATCTTCTCTTCAGGAAAACCATATACCATGCTCTCATCATTTTGTCTCTTTTGACATTTGACGTGTTCGCTTTATAAATGTTGAGAAAGATGTTAAGACAAGATGATTTTTGTGCGAAGAACCCATAAAATGTTCTCCGATGTTGCTGTCCATGAGTAAGCGTCACATAATAATGGACCCGATCAGTTTGTTTCCACCTATATCCATAATTACAGCATTTATATATTAATGGGAAGTCCATCCGGCTATATGTATTAATGGAAATTCCATCAAGCGAGCAGATCACGCCAACTGGAAGCAGAAGGACGCCCATTGCTCCATGCGCTGCATACGCTGACTCAAGGTACTTATAATAATAGCCAAAGCTTACTGATGTCTCAGCTTTGGAAATTACGTCTGTCATTTATGGTGCATTTAAGTAGCCGTCCTACTGTGATCATTACTGCACTTCAAAGACAGACCTCACAAGTCGAAGAGTTTTGTTGGAAGTTACACCAGCCCCCCCCCCCCCCCCCCTCGTGCTTACAATGTGGCTCACACCAACCATCAGGAAGATTCCTACAAGAAGCATTTGGTGTATGGTTGATGTGGAACTCTGAAAGCAAGAGGTTAGGTTGTCTGGTGGACCAAAACCCAAGCAGAACTATCATGTGATAGATATCGGGACCATAGGGCCTGGTTATTCTTAGCTTCTTCAATCGAAAAGGCCCAAATAGGCAAAGCTTACTGATGTCTTTGCTTTGGAAATTACGTCTGTCAAAGAGTTTTTTTGGAAGTTACACCATCCCCCCCCCCCCCGTGCTTACAATGTGGCTCACACCAACCATCAGGAAGCTTCCTACAAGAAGCATTTGGTGTACGGTTGATGTGGAACTCTGAAAGCAAGAGGTTAGGTTGTCTGGTGGACCAAAACCCAAGGAGAACTATCATGTGATATCAGGACCATAGGGCCTGGTTACTCTTAGCTTCTTCAATCAAAAAGGCCCAAATAGACGACCTACTGTTCTTGCTATGGCTCATTTCAATGGATGCGTTCCGAATATACTGTATGTTCCCCTGCTGCACAGTACCATCGGTTGACTTCTGGTGTTCCAGTACTGTTGGTGGGTAATCGGTGGGTAATTTATACTCCATAATAAATGTGCTCAACATCTCATGAAAGGTGCTCACATTTGATTGATGGGATTTAAAGCACATATTGTTCAACATAGTGCACCATATAGTTTTTTTTTTTTTCCTAGACTGCTCATCCTGTTGATTGAAGTCCCGTCAAAGGTTCAAGGGAGTGGAAGAATTTTTGGGATAGAGGCACCTCATTGAATATAATACTGAATGGAGAACATTCCGAGGGAACACTTCAAGGACTGACTTGAGAGACATATCGGTTTCATGAGAGTTAGCTTGGTATACTTACATGCAGGGTTGCTGTTAGAAACTATGGGGCCCCATACAGGCATCCTGGCAGCCCCCCCCCCCCTTCCAAAAAAAACCCCATAGTTTACTATGCTTCAGTTGGTACCAATCACTCATTGTGTTCATTCAGGAAAGGAGGGGGCTGGTAAATTTGACGTATTTATTGGACCCTTCCCCCACTCTCCATCCTGAAGGATCTTACTGTGTGTTCGCAGCTGCTGAAAGGAGAGGAAGGAAGCCGGCGGCACTGTGGGGGCACATGGGGGGCATGGGCAGAAGAGGAAAATGGTGCACAAGGAGGGTAATGGGTGTGGTGGGGGAGGGGCGATAACTGGAATTGATCCCCTGTATGGCTCTTTCTGCAGCAGCTAAAAACCAGTGGAAGGGAGAGGAGAAGAACCCGGCTTTCAGCTGCTGCAGAGAAAGTCATACAGGGGATCGGTTCCAATAATTGCCCCTACCACCATACCGATCACCCTCCCTGCCCACATCCAATTCATCCAGCTGCCTGGGCCCCCCTGCTGGCCTGGGCCCCATACAGGAAGACTGATGGTACCCCCCTTATCCACGCCCATGCTCACATGATCACTAAAAGTGAATCTGAAAAAAAAATTCCAAAGTGTGAATGTCTCCAGAACAGGAATTAAGGGGAAATCTGGGGACCATGGATTTTCCTCACTTTGGAGGGATTTCCTATCACTTCCTGAGGTGATGAAATACCACCAAAGGAAATCTCAGTTTTTGTGGAAAAAAGAACATACCATTGATTTGGGTGCAGCGTTGCATGACCGCGCAATTGTCAGTTAACGTAACGCAGAGCCGTAAAGCAAAAAACGCACAGGTGATCAAATACCACTGAAAGAAAGCTGAATTTGTGGGGAAAAAAGGAAGGAAATTTAATTTGGGTGCAGCGTTGCATGACTGCGCAATTGTCAGTTAAAGTAATGCAGCGCCTGGTCATGAAGGGGGGGGGGGATCCGTTGGAGGACGAGGGATTAATCAGCAAAAAGCCCTGATAGAGTTTGTAAACCAACATTGTAAATATATAAAGCTCGTATATGGAATGTGGAAGTCACAATGGGGAGGTTGTTACACAGAACATTGCCTTTGCTTCTGCCTTGAACCTTCCTCTCTCTCAGTCGCACATCCGTAGAACAGACGATTTCTCACAGGGGAAGTCGAAGATAATGAGTGCCGTGTTTGAGATTTACCAATAAATTTTATAGAAATGAGACGGGATGACCTGAACCTCATTTGCACATTAAATGTAATCAAAGCTCATCTTCTATTCCGAAGAGGTTTATTCTGTTCCTAACAAGGAGGACTTGGAGGCACAAAAGGATTTATGGAGCCGGAGCGCAAATCCAGCGGCAGGGATAAGATGGCGGAGACCACCGCTTCTTCACCAATACGGGGCTTAAATCCCAAACGTGGTGTTTGCTCTGAGCGCCGGTCTGAGGAAAATTGGATGGGAATACTAATAGAAGAGGTTCATTATTTATTTTTTTTTTTCTAATAATAATATATTTAATAGATGGCCTTTCATCTCTCAACATTCAGATTGCTTTTTTGTCATTTCAATTAAATAGAAAGCCAAAACGGAGCCATTAATTGGCTGAAGCGCAGTATATCATCGACATTTGTTTTTTGTTTTTTCATATTATGGTGTTTTCAGATTTGTTTACAATAAATGTTCACTTTTTAGGTGGGGGGCAGGATAGGCTTCCCTAAAGAGGTGGGTTTTCAGGGATCTTCTAAAGGTGGCCGTAGTATGAAATAGGTGAACAGATTAGGGTAGGGAGTTCCAAGGGATGGAAGAGGCTCTGGAGACGAGCATGGGAGAAGGAGACAAGGGAGGTAAAGAGCAGGAGATCTTGGGAGGAGCGAGGACGGTTTGGGTGATATTTTGAGAGGAGGTTGGTGATGTAGCTCAGGGTGAGGTTGTGGATGGCTTTGTATGTTGTCAGTTTTGTAAATTTAATTCAATGAGTGAGCAGAAGCAAGTGCAGGGATTGGCAGAGAGGGGTGGAGGACAGTGAATGGAGGCCAGTGGAGGGATTGGCAGAGAGGGGTGGAGGACAGTGAATGGAAACCAGTGGAAGGATTGGTAGAGAGGGGTGGAGGACACTGAATGGAAGACAGTGGAGGGATTGGCAAAGAGGGGTGGAGGACACTGAATGGAAGATAGTGGAGGGATTGGCAGAGAGGGGTGGAGGACACTGAATGGAAGACAGTGGAGGGATTGGCAGAGAGGGGTGGAGGACACTGAATGGAAACCAGTGGAAGGATTCACAGAGAGGGGTGGAGGACACTGAATGGAGGCCAGTGGAGGGATTGGTAGAGGGGGGGACACTGGATGACACTGAATGGAGGCCAGTGGAGGGATTGGCAGAGGGGGGTGGAGGACACTGAATGGAGGCCAGTGGAGGGATTGGCAGAGGAGGGGGGGATGGATGACACTGAATGGAGGCCAGTGGAGGGATTGGTAGAGAGGAGAGGAGGACACTGAACAGAAACCAGTGGAGGGATTGACAGAAAGGAGAGGGAGGAGGACACTTAAAGGATTGGCAGAGAGGGGTGGTGGACACTCAGCAGTTAGTAAGGTCGATGAGTCTGGTAGCAGCTTCTATGAAGGACTGAAGAAGGAATATTCTGTGTAGATGATGGCCAATGAGGAAGGAGTTGCAATAGTCGAGATGAGAGATAATAAGGGAGTGAATTAGGAGCTTGGTGGTGTCATTGGCTAATAAGGGGCATATTTTGGAAATTTTAGAGAGGTGAAGGTGGAAAGATTTGGATGTGGCACTGAAAGGAGACGTCGGCCGCCACTTGACTCTTCATTTTGTTTCAGAAGCTCCACATTTTTAGCCATGGAAATGTACACAGCAGCTTCTCTGCTTACAACCCAGAATGACCTCGGGGGTGTCACCTGTATTGATAAAATTACGAGTTCACCACTCTGCAGTAGTTTAGGTTTTCCTTTAGAGTACAGAAGAAACGTAAAGCCTCTTGTAACGGAACCGGACCCCGACTGCACTCGGGTATTTCCGTTAGACTCCCGCTTCCCTGTCCGAACACCATCCATGGACCCCACCGCTGACCATACAAGACAAGACTAGACGAGACCAGTCTTGTATTAAACCAGGAAATAGACTACTTTATTTTAACAGATACAAGATATATACATTCAAGGGAACAATTCTCCCCTCCCTGCATAAGGACACAGGGCGGGGCAAACCACATCTAGCAACAAGAGACACATCAGCAGACACCCCCCCACCAAGCCAACACACAAACACATACATCCCATCATAGTTTTCTCCCAAGCAAGACACACAATAGAACAATGGGATGCAATCACATAACACCAAACAATCCACAACCCCCCCCCCCCCCCCAATATTAGGACAGATCCCCCTGTACCCCTAACAGGCACAGGGTGACTTACACATAAGAGGGATATGGGGAGCTGAGACAGGTGTCTCCCCACCTCTCCAAAGGGAGCTGTGTTCCATGGGCCCCCCCCCACCCAAAGTGAGCTGTGTTCCATGGGCCCCCACCCCCCACCCAAGTGAGCTGTGTTCCATGGGCCCCCCACCCAAAGTGAGCTGTGTTCCTGGGGCCCCCCCCCCCAAAGTCACTCCCGTCACACCTCTCCTAAAAAAAATTACTGGGACTGAAGACTCTTATAGGAAGGGGGGACTAAGGACTCGAAAGGGGAGACTGAGGATTCTGATGTGAAGGGGGTGGGATGGACTGAGTGAGGGGGGGGGGGCTGAGCATTCTGATATGAAAAGGAGGATTCTAATTTGGCGGGGAAACCTGATTTAAACTGCCACGAGATTTTGCATACTTAGATAATGGTACCGTGACTGACCACAGTTGAGAGACAATAGAGAGGTGAGAGGAACACGGGAGGAGAAATCAAGGAGTCCTGAAACCTGGAGAGATACTGACCTCTGCTAGTTGGGGTGAAGGCCCAGCTCCGTCAGCCGTCTATGCTTCACAATTGGTTCATCACTGTGGTCATCAATAAGGAGACACTAGGGATAGAAGATGGTTTATCAAAAATATTGACTTCCTAGTTGAAGTTGGTTTGGAATTCTGGCATTACACCTCCTTGACCAGCAATACGGGAACGATAACGAAGAGGGTTGTCATGTTAGTTCATCATTTTCTAGTCCTGAGAGATGAATCCAAGCTGGATGCAGCCAGGCTTCGGCTTAAACAAGAAAATGAAGCTAATATTGTTCCCTCTGAAATGACTTTATGCATTTTTTGTGTTGTATTTTGCTTCATATTTGTAAGGAAATCCCTGGCTAATAGGAGCAATCACTATAATAAATGGATTTACATTTGCAGTTCAGCTGCCACCATCCTCGGTGAGACGAACAAATAAACGAGCAGAAATGTTCCGGGGGTAGAAACGTCTGCGCAGAAATGCGGATTATTGAATTTCTTTTTTCCTCTGGGTCTGGTTGAACAGCAAATTGTGGCCTGGCTGCTCGTTCTCTGGTCTGTAAATACTTTTGAGAGATTTCAGGAACTGAATTTCTCAGGTGATACATTTCCCACTCAAAAGCCATTACCTTTCATGGTGACCTCTAATCTACTTCATCAGCGGTGCCAGAGAAAGAGACAATGCAAAGTAACCACCACATCAAAACATCAATGCCATGAATCACTCCCGAGATAGGTCAGCCGCGTGTCATGGTCTGCAGGAGGAATGACGAGGCAACTTAGTTTCAGGATGTCGTGTGTTGGTCCTGAATAGCTAATATGGCTTCCCTGGCTCATGTTGCTCCTCCTGGAACTCCTGTTTGTGCCCCTGTTCTCTTCTGGAACTTCCTGTGATCTCTTTCCTTACGTGTTCTGACCCCCCGAGGGTTCCAGAGACCCATGCCGTTTTGAGGCTACAAGGCAGGAAACTCTCATGGTTGTGGACAATTACCCTAAATAGCATATAAGGAAGGTCAGCACATGTTTATTGCGTGTTCAGTTTTTGCTTCCTGTCTCCTGTTCCTGGTTCCTGTTCTATATTCCTGGTGGTACCCTGGTCCTTCTGCCTTGCCCTAGTCTCAACTAATCTGCTTCCAGCTTCTTCTTATTGACCTCCATCATTCATGCCTTCCAACTAAGACTGCCTGCTGCCAGCCCCAACCTCCATCCTGAACTCGACTACACATTTGTCTAACAATATGGTGCCTTGCCATCTCTTTAGATTCATTTTTGCTCTCAGCAATTTCCAGTGGTTCCTGGAGTTCACTACCTAGGAAATTTTGCTGCAGAAGCATCATTGGTGGCAGGCTGAAGCAACCCCTCCCCATTCTCCCCAGGCTTTGGTGGCCAGTGGCTGCCTGTAACAATTCCCCCCAGCATTGGTGAGCAGTGTCTGGCTGTAACAACCATCCCTCCCAAGCTTTGGTAGTCATTGGTTGGCTGTAACAAACCCCCCCCCCCCCTCCATTTGATGGTCAGTATTTGGAACTGACAACACACTCATCCTTCCTAAGCTTTGGTGGCCAGTGGTTGGCTATAACAAACCCCCTCATCAGTCCCAAGCTTTGTCAGTAAGTATTTGACTTTGACAACCTCCTCATCTGTCCCAAGATTTGATGCCCAGTGGTTGGCTGTGACAACCATCTTGTACTTCCCAAGGTTTGGAGGTCAGTGGTTGGCTGTAACAGCCCACTCATCCTTCCCAAGCTTTGGCAGTCAGTGGTTGGCTGTAACAGCCCACTCATCCTTCCCAAGCTTTGGCGGTCAGTGGTTGGCTGTAACAGCTCACTCATCCTTCCCAAGCTTTGGCGGTCAGTGGTTGGCTGTAACAGCTCACTCATCCTTCCCAAGCTTTGGCGGTCAGTGGTTGGCTGTAACAGCTCACTCATCCTTCCCAAGCTTTGGCGGTCAGTGGTTGGCTGTAACAACCCCCCTCATCAGTCCCAAGCTTTGGCGGTAAGTACGGTAGTTGACTTTGACGACCTCCTCATCTGTCTGAAGCTTTGATGCCCAGTGGTTGGCTGTGACAACCCCTTTGTACTTCCCAAGGTTTGGAGATCAGTGGTTGGCTGTAACAGTCCCCTCATCCTTCCCAAGCTTTGGCGGTCAGTGGTTGGCTGTAACAACCCCCCTCATCAGTCCCAAGCTTTGTCAGTAAGTATCTGACTTTGACAACCTCCTCATCTGTCCCAAGCTTTGATGCCCAGTGGTTGGCTGTGACAACCCCCTTGTACTTCCCAAGGTTTGGAGGTCAGTGGTTGGCTGTAACAGTCCCATCATCCTTCCCAAGCTTTGGTGGCCAGTGGTTGGCTGTAACAACCCCCCTCATCAGTCCCAAGCTTTGGCGGTACATAGTTGACTTTGACAACCTCCTCATCTGTCCCAAGCTTTGATGCTATATATTGAAATATATTTAATACGGCCAAAATTGTAGTATTTCAAATATATGCAAATTACGTATAATAAATGCAAATTACGTATACATGCGTGATTTTGCGCAGCCTTGCCACCCTGTAGCAGTACATCTGCTATAGGGTGTGAAGACTTTACTTGTGTGGTTAATAAACTAGCCATCCCATTATACGTCTTTGTCTTCTTAGTGCACTAAATATTTCTCTTGCTCTTGTGGCAGAGAGATGTTCTCATCACTAGGCTGCTTTTCCTTTCAGCCCGGGGTTCACACGGATGCGGTGCGGCACATCACATTTGATTCACACAGGAACCACTCCGCATTCCTGTGGAAATCACATGCGATTTGCGAGCGGTGCAGTTTGAGACATACATTTTGTATGGCTCAAATCACACCGCATCTGCAGCCGCACCAAAAAAGTGCAGGACCCTTTTTTAGTCTGTACCAGAATCGGTGTGTGTACACACCCATGAGATCCAATTCTGCACATCGCAGCGCGTTTTGTGAACTGATGTCATTAAGTTAAAATACACACCCGCAGCGGTGTGCAATTATGATGCGGTACGGAAATCGCACAGAAAAACTGGCGCAAAGGCCTGAACCCTGACAATCCAGTCACAGGTTGGGGGCTGGTCCGGGATGACCTGAATGATGCTGGTCATTTGATGACATCTACTGGCAGGAAAAAGTACTGCAGCGAAGTCTCTGGATTGAAGCTGAATATGGCAGCCGAAGCTGGATTTGGTATTTTATCTTTTGATGGGCTAATGGTTTGTATCTTGTTGACTTTTGGCTGGAGCTCTGCTATCAATGATCTGTGTTTATGAATATATTTCCTCCATAGTCCATTCTAGAAACAGCGCTGAGCTCCTGTATGATGTCAGCAGCGCCGATGGTGAATATCGCGGCAAAGCGAAGACGCCGTTCCATACAGAAAGATTTAAGCGGCTGTGTACAAACATTGCTAATCATAGCATGTGACGCTAATAGGATTACTCCGAATTACAGAAATGATCCAATTTGCATGTCAGACTCTTTTCCGAATCTCCTTTCCAAGTTCTGGATGTGGATCCGCGTTTCCGGAATCTTTGATTGATTTTCCTTCTCGCGCCGTTTATTGAGGAATCGTCACGCTCTCTCTCTCTCTCTATACGTCTATATTTGCATTTTAATTCCCTCTCTTTTGATATCGTTGTTTGAGGCAGAGTTAATTGCGAGCTCGGCGCCTTAAAATGTAAATTATATCGTCTTCCTTTCCGAACGCAGTTTTATTTATTTTTTTTTTTGTATCTCTTGTACTATTGAAAAAAAAAAAAGCAAAAAAAAAAAAAAAGCAAATGTATCAAAACAGAGAAACGTGTGACCTTGGTCCTGGGAATGTCAGATGTCGGGGATTTTAATCTGACGATGGCAGGATTACAGAACAATGAGAAGAGCGCAACGCGAGACGCACGACGCGAACGAGGGGGGTGTGATCATTGTGGAAATGAGAAGCGCGACTCGAATGGCGGGATGTGATCGCCGTAGAAATGAGAACTGGCGGGCCCAGGAAATCCTCTGCCTCTAATACTCGTGCGTGACGAAGCCGGTGTCCCCTCTCCTCCAAGCTGTCCAATCCTGATATCCCAGAGTCGTGATGTCATCGCGTGCAATCTCATTAGCTGCTAATAGCTGCTAAATAACCGGCGCTAGGCCGGGGCACCTATAAATAACACACCAGCTGATGTTTAATCTGCTTATATTTTGCCTTCCATGCCCCCCCCCCCCCCCCCCCCCCTTATCGACATTGTAATGACACTTTTAAATAAAACCTTTCCATTTTCATTAAATACCTTATTTTATACACAGTGATGTCACCACTGGGTCTCTGTGCTTCTATAAGCAATGCAGGCAGATCACGGCAGGTGGGTGCTGTGCGTAGCTGCCTGAAATCATCACAGCACCCTTCCTCAGTACTCCTTTCCAGAACCCCCCAGTCCTGATGCAAGCAGTGGGCTGGCTCTTTTTTATTATTATACAGTATTTATAAAGCGCTAACAGTTCGCTCAGCGCTGTACATTACAATGGGAGACAGAACAATACAATACAATGCGATACACGAGGGGTTGGAGGGCCCTGCTCCTTGGAGCTTACAATCTAGGAGGGAGGGGATAGTGGTACAGGAGGAGATAGCTGTGGGGGATGGAGTGGTGGGAAGAGCGGAGGAGATCGGCAATTAGCAGGGGGTGGAGTAGGCTTCCCTGAAGAGATGGGTTTTCATGGTGCGTCTAAAGGTGAGGATAGTAGGTGACAGTCTGATGGATTGGGGTAGGGAGTTCCAGAGGATGGGGGAAGCCCTGGAGAAGTCCTGGAGGTGGGCATGGGAGGAGGAGACCAGGGAACTAGAGAGAAGGAGGTCTTGTGAGGAGCGGAGTGTGCGTGTTGGGTGGTACTTGGATATTAGGTCAGTGATGTAGTTCGGGGCAGTATGGTGGACGGCTTTGTACGTCAGTGTTAGGATTTTGAATTTGATCCATTGCGCAATCGGAAGCCAGTGGAGGGATTGGCAGAGGGGGGTGGAGGACACTGAGTGGAGGCCAGTGGAGGGATTGGCAGAGGGGGGTGGAGGACACTGAGTGGAGGCCAGTGGAGGGATTGGCAGAGGGGGGTGGAGGACACTGAGTGGAGGCCAGTGGAGGGATTGGCAGAGGGGGGTGGAGGACAGAAACGGAGCGGTTGGTGGCAAGGTGGATGAGTCTGGCTGCCGTATTCAGGATGGACTGAATCGGGGATAGCCTGTGGTGAGGTGAGCCGGTGAGGAGGGAGTTGCAGTAGTCGAGTCGTGATATGATGAGGGAGTGGATGAGCTGTTTAGTGGTTTCTGGGGTTAGGAAGGTGCGGATTTTGGCGATGTTGCGGAGGTGGAGTCTGCATGAGTTTGTCAGTGATTGGATCTGGGGCTGGAAGGATAGATTGGAGTCTAGGATGACACCAAGTACTCTGGCTTGCGGGGTGGGACTGATGGTGGTGTTATTGGTTGTGATGGAGAGGTCGGGGGGGGGGGGGGCGAGGGCTGGGGGGAAGGCTAGGAGCTCAGTTTTGGAAATATTTAATTTGAAGAAGTGGAGTGACATCCAGTCTGATATGTCGCTCAGTAGGTGTGTGATTCGGGCGGAGACTGAAGGGGGAGGTGAGGGGTAGAGAGATAGATTTGTGTGTCGTCGGCATAGAGGTGATAGTTGCAGCCGTGAGAGTGTATGAGTTGGCCAAGGGAGGAGGTGTAGATGGAGAAGAGAAGGGGCCCGAGGACAGAGCCTTGAGGGACCCCAACAGAGAGGGGGAGAGAGGGGGGGTGGTAGCATTATAGGTAACGCTGAAGGAGCATTGTGATAGATAGGACGAGAGCCAGGAGAGAGCGGAGTCTCTGAGGCCGAGGGAGTGTAGTTTTTTGAGGAGGAGGGGGTGGTCAACCGTGTCGAAGGCCGCAGAGAGGTCAAGGAGTAGGAGCACTGAGTAGTGCCATTAGCTTTGGCGGTTAATAGGTCGTTGGTGATTTTGAGTAGGGCGGTTTCGGTGGAGTGTAGGGGGCGGAAGCCGGACTGTAGGGGATCGAGGAGGTTGTTGTCAGTGAGGTGGGAACTCAGGCGATCATAGACTAAGCGCTCGAGGAGTTTGGATGTAAATGGCAGCAGGGAGATGGGTCTAAGGTTGTTCAGGTCAGTGGGATCCAGGGAGGGTTTTTTAAGTATGGGAGTGATGTGCGCATGGGGAGGGGAAGGCACCAGTAGAGAGGGAGAGATTAAAAATGTGACTGAGGGAGTGTAGGATGGAGGAGGAGGGTGATCGTAGGAGTTGTGAGGGGACAGGGTCAAGGGGGCAGGTGGTGAGGCGGGCTTCATAGAAGACCTTAGTGGCAGCAAGGTCGAAGGAGTGGAGTGTTGAGGGGGTTTTAGTGTGAGGAATGTTAGGTGGGGTGGAAGTCTAAGCAGTGGTGATGTCCCTACGAATTGCGTCCATCTTGTTTTTGAAGTGGTTAGCAATCTTGTGGGCGGTGAGTGAGGTACTGGGTGGAGGTGGGGGGGGGGGAGAGTAAAGAGTTAAACATAGAGAAGAGCCGGTGAAGACTGGAGGAGAAGGTATTAATGAGGGTAACAAAGTAGGCTTGCTTGGCAGCGTGGAGGAGGAAGTATAGGTTAGGAAGGCGGATTTATATCGGGAGAATGCTTGTTGGGATCTGGTTTTGCGCCATAGTCGCTCCAGCGCACAACTGTGTCGTTTGAGATTTTTGGTATGGTCATTCTGCAAGGGTTATAGCGGTCGGGGTCTAATGCATCATGTTGTTGGGGGTGCTAGCGGGTCTAGAGCGGCTGATAGCGAGTTGTTATAAGCAGTTGTGGCCAGGTCAGGGCAGGACAGGGGAAGGATACTGTCGTAAAGTTGGTCAGCTTTAGAGTGGAAAGGGGCGGGGTTCAAGGAGCCAAAGTTTCTGCTGGTGATAGTTGACATTTGGAGGGGTAGGTGTTTGAGGACGAGGAGACGGAGAAGGTAATGAGGTTGTGGTTAGAGAGAGGGAAGGGGGTGTTTGTGAGGTTGTGGGGAGTGCAGAGATGAGAGAAAAGTGAGTGGAGGACTGTATACACTGTGTGAGTGCAAAAAGAAGTTAAGTGGAGGAGTTGGGATGTAGCCGGGTTATTGATGTTGGTAGGGATGTTGAAGTCTTCAAGGATGAAGGTGGGTATCTCAGAGGAGAGAAAGAAGGGTAGCCAGGCGAAATCGTCAAGGAAGCGGGACACAGGTCCAGGAGGCCGATAGATTACTGCAATCCTCAGAGGGATTGGAGAGAATAGTCGGATGCAGTGGGCCTCGAATGAGGGTTTGGGAGGACTTGGAAGGTGTTCAGCGGTGACAGGAGCATACCAACCCCACTACCTTTTCTACCACTGGGCCTGGGTGAGTGGGTCCAGATGAGACCTCCATAGGAGAGTGCCGCAGGGGAGGTAGAGTCAATGGCTTGGATCCCAGGTTTCGGTGATCACCAGGAGGTTGAGGGAGCGGGTGACAAAGAGGTCGTGGATGGCGGTGAGTTTGTTGCAAACCGATTGGGCGTTTAAGAGTGTGCACTAAAACGGGGAGGTGATTTTGGGGAGCAAAGGAACAGGTATTAGATTGAGGGGGTTGCGACAGTTTGTGGAAGTAGGAGGGTGCCTTGTAGGTGAGCGAGGTGGTGGAGGACCAGGGTTCGGGGAGATGTCCCCAGCGGTTAGAAGAAGGGTGAGAAAGGTGGCATGGGAGCCGGATGTACAAGAGTGCGGAAGTCTACAAGTGGTGGCATTCGGGTCAGTGGGAGAGTGGAGTATCAAGAGGAGGTGGTGAGAGCCATAGTAGGGAGATGGAAGCAGTGAGGGTGCGATGTACAGTTTATTGGGAGGAGCAGAGGGATAAAGAGAAGAGATTTTGGGAACGGAGGAGAGGAGTATGAGGAGGAGGAGTAAAGGAGGCATTTTAGGAAGGTAAACGGAGTGGCGGACAAGTGTGGTGGAAAGTTTCTCAGGGTGCTTGGTTGATTGTAGAAAGTCTAGCGTGCAGTACCGTATCTCGTTGTATCTTCCTGGAGTTCAGTCAGATAAGTTGTGGCCAAGGGTAATCGAGCTGCAAGTCCCAGATTGAAGGGTGAGGTTTGGCTTGAGGAGATGAGGGGTGAACGTTAGCAGTGGAAGTGTTTCCCAGGTGGTGGAGATGAGATTTAGAAAAGGTTGTGAGGGGTGGGCATCAACTGTGGAAGTTGGGCGTAGTAGGGGCTGGGGGACCACAGAATCAGCAGTCGGGCGTTCTCCCGCGCTGGCTGTACTCATGGGGGTAGACAGATGGGCTTCAGGTCTGGGCAGGGTTGCTTCGTGGTAGGCGATGGCAGGCCTCACCAGGCCGAGATCATCTGTTGGGCTCAGTAGCGTGGAAATAAGCCCGCTTCAGGTCACTCTTTCGAGTGTCTCGACCTAGGTGGTGCTGGTCCTTTGCTCCTTCGACTGGTCTCGTGCTCCTTCGCGGTAGGGTTTGGGGAGACCACCTGTGTCCTCCCCCTGCCCCCAACTACCTGGGTGGTAGGGTTGTATGGTGGGGGCTGAGTGGTGAGGTTGGCCTGGTGGTCTATGTAGCTTTGGGCCCTGCTGGGATAGCATGCGGTCTAGATGCGGGGGCCGCGGCGGGCTCTGCAGGCCAGGTGACTGAGTTGTGGGCGGTGGGAGGCTCATACGGCCGCACTCCCTTTTGGTGTGTATTCTGGTGCCTGGAGGTGACTAATATTGTGCATCCGTGGCTCGGCGGGCCCTGCATGGACGGCCACCGCTGCGATGAGGCTCCGGCGGGGAGGCAGCGGTGGAGCGGTTGGGAGGCTGGGGCAGTCACTCCTCCTTCTCAGCGAGCACCTCTGGAGCTTGGCAGGCGGTGGTAGGCCGCGGCTCGGCGTGCGTGGGCGGCTTGTGGATGGGCGCCTCAGTGAGGAAGGACCGGCGCCGCATGGATGGGCCTCGGTGGCAGCGCCACAGCGATGGAGGACCGACACCGCTCTCCCCTCCAGGTAAGGGGAGGGTAGGGGAGACCACTGGCGGCCACCGTGAGCCCGCTGCTCCCAGGGTTGGCGGGCGAAAGAGCGAGCGGGAGTGCGGAGGCGACCGGAGCTGTGTTCTATGCTGCTGCTCCGGTCGCCATCTTGGTAGGAGTTATGCAAATATGACATAGATAGGTAAGTGACAGTCTGGAGGGATGGAAGTTCCTAGTCCGGTAACTCCCACATGGGAGGCTGAGTAGACACGTGTGGTTCATTTTCGTCCTGAATTGAAATTCGGACATTTTCATTACCCGGAGATTCGGATGGATCCAAATTTCCGATTGGCAATAGTAGCAAATGTAAATGAATCCGAAGGGGCCTCAGATGTGAAGGAGGGGCCTGTGATGTGAAGGAAGGGCCTGTGGTTGGAAGGAGGGGCTTGTGATGTAAAGGAGGGGCCTGTGATATGAAGGAGAGGCCTCAGATGTCAAGGAGGGGCTTGTGGTGGGAAAGAGGGGCCTGTGATGTGGAGGAGGGGCCTGTGATGTGAAGGAGGGGCCTCAGATGTCAAGGAGGGGCTTGTGGTGGGAAAGAGGTGTCTGTGATGTGAAGGAGGGTCCTGTGATGTGAAAAGGGGCTGTGATGTGAAAAAGGGTCTGTGATGTGGAGGGGCCAGTGATGGGAAGGAGGGGCCTGTGATGTGAAGGAGGGACCTCAGATGTGAAGGAGGGGCTTGTGACCTAAAGGCAGGGCCTCAAATGTCAAGGAGGGACCTGTGATGGAAAGGAGGGGCCTCAGATGTAAAGGAAGGGCCTCTGATGTGAAGGTGGGGCCTGTGATGTGAAGGAGGAGCCTATGGGAAATACTGCATTGTGGCCACTAGATGGCGCTGATGATCACAGGAAATACAAGGAGGATGTATAATATGGGGTTTAGCTGAACATTCGCTCAGCAATTTTCTTTTTAAATTAAATTTTGGTTCCGGCTGTTATATTCATTGTTTAGACCAGGGGCCCTTCTTATAAATAGACTCCTCATCAGGGGGTTCCGTTTCTTTCTTTCATCAGTTCAGTCACGTTTTTTTTTTTCTAAATTGGAGCTAAACGGATGAAGACTTCACTTTTTACCTCAATTTTCATATCCATTTACATCCATTTTATGATCCATTTACATTCGTTTTTGATCAGTTTACATCTGTGTATATCCATATTCGATCTGTTTACATCTGCATTTGAGCCGTTTACATCTGTTTTTGATCTGTTAACATCCATTTACATCCATTCTTGATCTGTTTTCATCCGTTTATGACCTTTTGACATCCGTTTACATCCTTATTTGATCCATTTACATCTGTTTATGATCCGTTTACATAGGTTGTGATCCATTCACATCTGTTTATATCCGTTTATGATCCATTTACGTCCATGTTTGATCGTCCATTGTTTGATCCATTTACATCGGTTTTTTAATCCATTTAAATAGGTTATGAGATCCATTTAAATCTGTTTTATTAATTTTGTGATCTGTTTACATCCATTTTGATCTGTTTATATCCATTTTTAATCTGTTTACATCATTTTTTATTTAAATCTGTTTACATTAATTTTTGATCCATTTACATCTGTTTTTAATCCACTTACATCGGTTATGATCTGTTTTTAATCTGTTTGCATTCATTTTTTTATCAGTTTACATCCATTTTTGTGATGTTTACATCCGTTTACATCCGTTTTGATCTATTTACATTTATGTTTTTTGTCAGAAGAAAAATAAGGTTTTCTTCTGTTCATAAAAACAGATGTTAACGGATTACATCATTAACGGATGATCATCTGTTTATATCCGGGTATCGGGATGTATCCGATGTATAGGGTGTATAGGGATGTATAGGATGTATCGGATGTATAGGATGTATCGGATGTATAGGATGTATCGGATGTATAGGATGTATAGGATGTATAGGACGTATCGGATGTATCGGATGTATAGGATGTATCGGATGTATTAGGTATGTATCGGATGTATCGGATGTATAGGATGTATAGGATGTATTAGGATGTATAGGATGTATCGGATGTATCGGATGTATAGGATGTATCGGATGTATAGGATGTATAGGATGTATAGGATGTATATAGGATGTATCGGATGGGATGTATAGGATGTATAGGATGTATCGGATGTATAGGATGTATAGGGATGTATAGGATGTATAGGATGTATCGGATGTATAGGATGTATAGGATGTATAGGAATGTATAGGATGTAAGGATGTGTATAGGATGTATAGGATGTATAGGGATGTATAGGATGTATAGGGATGTAGGGATGTATAGGATGTATGGATGTATGTATGTATAGGGTATGTGTAGGATGTATAGGATGTATAGGATGTATAGGATGTATCTAGGATGTATAGGATGTATAGGATGTATAGGATGTATAGGATGTATAGGTATGTATAGGATGTATAGGATGTATAGGATGTATAGGATGTATCGGATGTATAGGATGTATAGGATGTATAGGATGTATGATGTATAGGATGTATAGGATGTATGGATGTATAGGGATGTATGGATGTATAGGATGTAAGGATGTGTATGTATAGGATGTATAGGATGTATAGGTATGGATGTATAGGATGTATAGGGATGTATAGGATGTTTAGGATGTATAGGATGTATGGATATGGGATGTATAGGATGTAATAGGATGTATATGGATGTATAGGATGTATAGGATGTATAGGTGTGTATGGATGTTAGGGGGATGTATGGGATGTATAGGATGTATAGGATGTATGGATTTATAGGATGTATAGGATGTATAGGATGTATAGGATGTATCGGATGTATGGATGTATCGGATGTATCGGATGTATCGGATGTATAGGATGTATCGGATGTATAGGATGTATAGGATGTATAGGGATGTATAGGATGTGTATTGGATGGTATAGGATGTATAGGATGTATAGGATGTATAGGATGTATAGGATGTATGGATGTATCGGATGTATAGGATGTATCGGATGTATCGGATGTATAGGATGTATAGGATGTATATCGGATGTATAGGATGTATCGGATGTATAGGATGTATAGGATGTATAGGATGTATGGTGTATCGGATGTATAGGATGTGTTAGGATGTATAGGATGTATCGGATGTATAGATGTATAGGATGTATCGGATGTATATGATGTATGTAAATGGGTATTGTATGGATGTATAGGATGTATAGGATGTATTGATGTATCGGATGTATCGGATGTATGTATAGGATGTATCGGATGTATAGGATGTATCGGATGTATAGGATGTATCGGATGTATCGGATGTATAGGATGTATAGGGATGTATGGATGTATAGGATGTATGGATGTTATGTATAGGTATGGATGTATAGGATGTATAGATGTATAGGATGTATGGGATGTTTAGGATGTATAGGGATGTATCGGATGTATGGATGTATTTGGATGTATAGGATGTATCGGATGTATCGGATGTATAGGATGTATCGGATGTATAGGATGTATAGGATGTATTGGATGTATTGGATGTATAGGATGTATAGGATGTATGGGATGTATAGGATGTGTTCGGATGTATAGGATATGTATAGGATGTATGGGATGTAGATAGGTTGTATAGGATGTATAGGATGTATGGGATGTATAGACGATGTATCGGATAGTATAGGAGTATCGGATGTATCGGATGTATAGGATGTATGGGATGTATGAGGATGTATAGGATGTATAGGGATGTATTGATGTATAGGATGTATCGGATGTATAGGGATGTAAAGGGATGTATGGGATGTATCGGATGTATAGGATTATGATGTGTATCGGATTGATCGGATGTATGGATGTATAGGATGTATAGATGTATATGGATGTATATGGTTATTTATGGGGTGTATAATGATGTATTGGATGTATCGGATATCGGATGTATAGGATGTATCGGATGTATGAGGATGTATCGGATGTATCGGAGGGGATGTATAGGATGTATGGGATGTATAGGATGTATAGGATGTATAGGATGTATCGATGTATGGGGGAGAATTAAAATGTATCGGATGTATAGGATGTATAGGATATGGATGTATGGGATGTATGGGGATGGATGTATATGTATAGGATGGATGAATGGGATGTATAGGATGTATGGGATGTATCGGATGTATAGGATGGATATAGGATGTATAGGGAAGTGTATAGGATGTATGGATATGGGATGTATGGGGATTTATATTGGATGTATAATGTATAGGATGTATCGGATGTATTAGGATGTATAGGATGTATGGATGTATAGGATGTATCGGATGTATCGGATGTATAGGATGTATGGGTTATGTATGGATGTATCGGATGTATGGGGATGATAGGTAGGATGTATCGGAGTATAGGATGTATAGGATGTATAATGTATAGGGATGTATGGGATGTATTGATGTATAGGATGTATAGGATGTATCGGATGTATAGGATGATGGATGTATTAGGAGTATTAGGATGTATAGGAGGGTATGTATAGGATGTATGGATATCGGATGTATGGGTGTATAGGATGTATAGGGATGTATAAGTAGAATGTATAGGATGTATGGGGGAGTTTCTGTATAGGATGTATATAGGATGTATAGGATGTATCGGATGTATGGGATGTATAGGATGTATGGGATTTATAGGATGTATTAATGTATCGGATGTGTATAGGATGTATAGGATGTATTGATGTATAGGATGTATAGGATGTATCGGATGTATAGGATGTATCGGAGGATTATATGGATGTATCGGATGTATAGGATGTATAGATGTATAGATGTATAGGATGTATAGGATGTATAGGGATGTATAGGATGTATAGGATTATCGGATGTATGGATGTATAGGATATCGGATGTATAGGATGTATCGGATGTATAGGAATAGGATGTATCGGATGTATAGGATGTATATCGATGTATAGTGTATTAGGGATGTATAGGATGTATAGGATGTGTAGGATGTAATCGGATGTATAGGATGTATAGGATGTAATTGTATCGGATGTATCGATGAATATGATGTATAGGATGTATGTATCGGATGTATAGGATGTATCTATGGATGTATAGGATGTATAGGATGTATAGGATGTATCGGATGTATGGGATGTATAATGATGTATAGGATGTATGGATGTATAGGATGTATCGGATGTATAGGATATGGGATGGATATCGGATGTATGGAGTATAGGATGTATAGGATGTATAGGATGTATGGGATGTATGTATAGGGATGTATAAGGATGTATAGGGATGTATCGGATGTATAGGATGTATAGGATGTATCGGATGTATGGATGTATAGGATATGTATAGGATTTAGGATGTATCGGATGTATAGGAAGTATAGGATGTATGGATGTATAGGATGTATAGGATGTATAGGATTATCTGACGTATCGGATGTATCGGATGTATAGGATGTATAGGATGTATCGGATGTATCGGGAATGTATCGGATGTATAGGATGTATCGGATGTATAGGATGTATTACGGATGTATTTGATGTATCGGATGTATGGATGTATGGGATGTTATCGGATGTATAGGATGTATAGGTGTATGGGGATGTATCGGATGTATGGGATGTATTTTAGGATGTATGGGATTGTATCGGATGTATAGGATTATAGGATGTGTGAATCGGATGTATTGGATGGGGTGTATGGATGTATAGGATGTATAGGATTTGTATCTGGATGTATGGGATGTATAGAATGTATTTATTGTGTATCGGGTGTATGGGATGTATAGGATGTTAATGTATAGGTTGTATTGGGGATGTATGGGGGTGTAATAAGGATGTATCGGATGTATCGGATGTATAGGATGTATCGGATGTATAGGATGTATCGGACGTATGGGGAAGGGATGTATGGATGTATAGGATGTATCGGATGTATAGGAGTATGGGATATGTATCGGATGTATAGGATGTATAGGATGTATCGGATGTATCGGATGTATAGGATTTGTATTAGGATGTATAGGATGTATGATCGGATGTATAGGATGTATCGGATGTATAGGATGTATAATGTATCGGATGTATGAGGATGTATGAGTAAGTATAGGATGTATCGGATGTATAGGGGATGTGTATCGGATGTATAGGATGTATCGGATGTATTGTATGGATGTATAGGATATGTATGGGATGTATAGGATGTATCGGATGTATAGATTTATAGGATGTATAGGATGTATCGGATGTATAGGATGTATCGGATGTATAGGATGTATAGGATGTATAGGATGTATCGATGTATCAGGATGTATGGATGTATAGGATGTATAGGATGTATCGGATGTATAGGATAGTGTATAGGATGTATAGGATGTATCGGATGTATCGGATGTATCGGATTATAGGATGTATCGGATGTATAGGATGTATGGATGTATCGGATTGTATGGATGTATCGGGATTGTATAGGACGTATCGGATGTTATAGGATGTATCGGATGTATCGGATGTATAGGATGTATAGGATGTATCGGATGTATAGGATGTATCGGATGTATCGGATGTATATCGATGTATAGGATGTATAGGATGTATAGGATGTATGGGATGTAAAGGATGTATAGGATGTATCAGGATGTATCGGATGTATAGGATGTATAGGATGTATCGGGATGTATCGGATGTATAGGATGTATCGGATGTATCGGATGTATAGGATGTATAGGATGTATAGGATGTATTGAGGATGTATGTATATCGGATGTATGGATGTATCGGATGTATAGGATGTATGGATGTATCGGATGTATCGGAAAGTATAGGGATGTATAGGATGTATAGGATGTATCGGATGTATCGGATGTATAGGATGTATCGGATGTATAGGATGTATGGGATGTATAGGATGTATAGGATGTATAGGGTGTATGATGTATAGGATGTATCGGATGTATCGGATGTATCGGTATGATGTATGGATGTATCGGATGGGGATGTATCGGATGTATGGGATGTATTAGGATGTATCGATGTATAATATGTATCGGATGTATGGATGTATCGGATGTATAGGATGTATCGGATGTATGGGATGTATATGGATGGATGTATAAGATGTATATGTATCGGATGTATCGGATGTATGGGATGTATCGGATGTATCGGATGTATAGGATGTATCTGGATGTATGGGATGTATCGGATGTATAGGATGTATGGATGTATAGGATGTATCGGATGTATGGGTATATCGGTGTATCGGATGTATGGGATATATCGGATGTATAGGATGTATAGGATGTATCGGATGTATAAGGGATGTATAGATTGTATAGGATCGGATGTATAGGATGTATCAGATGTATAGGATGTATCGGATGAAGATGTATAGTATGGATGTATAGGATGTATATGGGGATGTATAGGATGTATGGATGTATGGGATGTATGGATGTATAGGTATGATGTATAGGATGTATCTGAGGTATGGATGTATGGATGTATAGGATGTATGGGATGTATCGGATGTATCGGATGTATGTAATAGGATGTATAGGATGTATGGATGTATGGATGTATAGGATGTATATGGGTATGTATAGGATGTATAGGATGTATCGGATGTATCGGATGTATAGGATGTATGGAGTATCGGATGGATGTATCGGATGTATAGGATGTATCGGATGTATAGGATGTATCGGATGTATCGATGTATAGGGGATGTATAGGATGTATCGGATGTATAGGATGTATTAGGATGTATAGGATGTATAGATGTATGATGTATCGGATATCGGATGTATCGGATGTATGGGATGTATCGGATGTATGGGATGTATAGGATGTATAGGATGTATCGGATGTATCGGATGTATAGGATGTATAGGATGTATCGGATGTATCGGATGTATAGGATATATCGGATGTATCGGATGTATAGGATGATCGGATGTATAGGGATGTATAGGATGTATAGATGTATGGGGATGTATCGGATGTATAGGACGTATCGGATGTATCGGATGTATAGGATGTATATCGGATGTATAGGATGTATCGGATGTATATGTATGGATGTATAGGATGTATCGGATGTATCGGATGTATAGGATATCGGATGTATCGGATGTATAGGATGTATAGGATGTATAGGATGGTATCGGATGTATAGGATGTATCGGATGTATCGGATGTATAGGATGTATAGGATGTATCGGATGTATAGAATGTATAGGATGTATCGGATGTAGGATCGGATGTATAGGATGTATAGGATGTATCGGATGTATCGGATGTATCGGATGTATAGGACGTATCGGATGTATAGGATGTATCAGATGTATCGGATGTATCGGATGTATAGGATGTATGGGATGTATGGGATGTATAGGATGTATCGGATGTATCGGATGTATAGGACGTATCGGATGTATAGACGTATCGGATGTATAGGATGTATCAGATGAATCGGATGTATCGGATGTATAGGGTGTATGGGATGTATAGAATGTATAGGACGTATCGGACGTATCGATGTATCAGATGTTGGATCCACTCTCACAAAGTTTTTTATTCTCCAAAATAAACTCCATGAAGGCGTCGCAGACGCAGCCATCAGCTCGATGTTCGGTTTGAGTGTCGGAACTCGATGATGTTTTGTTCGTGTTTCGGTGTCATCGGATCCCCTCCCACATAATGAGACCTTTCTTTGTGACTCCCGTCTTCCCCTCCACAATCGGAAGGATTTTAAGGCGGAATTATTATTTGCTTTTATTTCTTTTCCATGTAAAATAAACCGAATGCCGCCACCTGCGGCTCTGAAGGATCTCACAAAAGTGCTCTTGTAAATGATTGTATAAATAAAGTTATTATGTTGGCGGAAATGAGAATCGGCTCCTTGCAGAGAGAATTCCCCGCCCCCCCTCCATGGAGACACAGCAAAGGGGAACTCGGTGAATGGAGCCGTTGTCAGGACCGTCTGCCGGATCCCACCAGGCGGGAGCTTCACACTCCAAGTTCTGTGTTCATTCCTAGAAATTATTCCGAAGTTGACATTTTAAAGGTGAACTCCGGGATCAGCAAACGTCAGGGGTCTCCAAACTGAGCTCCGGGGGGCGAAATGTGGCCCTTTGCTAGCCTTTTTCCAGCCCTCAGGGCACTAGTGCACCCACTGACACCAACCAAGGGACATCATTTCTGACAATGACACCAGGCTTTGGTCAGCTTGTGGTCAGGTGCATTGTTTCGGCCAATCACAACGTACTGTCAGGGCGCAGTGCATTGTGGGTCGCAGCAGGAGAACTGCCCGCCAAATGCCCTTACCATTCATGTGTTCGGCAAACACACCAACGGCCCATGGTCGAGGCGATCATGAAGCCCTACACCAGGGGCAGACTGACAACTCATGGGGCCCCTGTTCAATAGGGGATCATGGGGCCCCTGTGTCCTTGCCCAAACTCAGAAAAGACTATGAAAAAGGTACCAGGGGCATCTCATGGGGCCCCCTACTGACCCTGGGCCCTCGGGCAGTGCCCAATTTCCAAATGGTCAGTCCGCCCCCTGCCCTACGCTAGCCTGGAGTACTGTGTGAGTCCCAAGAAGGCACTCAAGGAATGGCTCCAATCCAATGCCGGTGAGATTCCTCTTGCCGTGTAAGTAAGAGTTCCCCCCGCACTGGGTTTAAAGTGAGTCCCTAGAGCTGGGGTCTCCAAACTTTCTAGGCAAAGGGCCAGATGACTGTCCTTCAGACATCAGGGGGGCCGGACTTTGGTCAGTGGGAGTAGAAAATGCCTCATCATTTGTTTTAATGGGAGGAATAGTGCCATGTGGTTGGTATGAGTGGGAAGAATAGTGTCCCATTGATGTTCTCAGGAGGGGGAATTGTGCCCCATCATTGGTGTCCGTTGGTGAAATTGTGCCCCAAGGGCCAGGCAAAGGCAAGGAAAGGGTAACATCTGGCCCCCGGGACGCAGTTTGGAGACCTCTGCCCTAGAACAAATGGTACCATCTGGATCACATCTCAGCTCCAGGTTCTTGTCATCTAGTGAAGGAGATTCCATGTGAATTCTGTCTGCCGTGTTCCAACCAGAAGTCTTCCATCCCATATAACCAGAATGTCATCTATATATCTGGCACAGAGGGCCAGCTTCGCCCCAAGGGGGTTATTTGCCAAGATGGACTGGTTTTCCCCAATGCCCCATGAAAAGGTTGGCGTCACTGGGGGGGGGGGGGGGGCAATCCTGGCCCCCATAGCCGTGTCTTGTATTTTCCTATAACGTGTGTCCAAAAATGAAAAATTATCTTGTCTCAAAGGGAATTAAAGGAGAGTCTTTAACATACGAGGGAACGGTAGTGAGCCTTCCCTCGCATGTTGAGGACTCTGGTCACATGTTGGATATCTTGTCAAAGTATACCTGGCAAGTGGGTTACAGATGGCTTTCACTAGACGTGGCATCCTTGTATACATCCATCCATTGAACACGAATTCGGTCTTCAGGCCATCCAGTATTTTTTGATGAAAGATCAGCAAGTTCAATCATGCCCAAGCCCAGTTCCTGTATGCCGGCATTGAGTTCACTTTGAGACAAGATCATTTTTCATTTTTGGACACACAATATAGGCAAATACAAGGCACGGCTATGGGGGTCAGGCTCACCCCCCAGTGATGCCAAACTTTTCATGGGGCATTGGGAGAACCAGACTATCTGGGCAAACAACCCCCTTGGGGCGCATCTGGTCCTCTATGCCAGATATATAGATGACATTCTGATTGTACGGGATGGAACAGACTTCCGGTTGGAAGGTTTTCTTGATCACGGCAGAACAAATCCATATGGAATCTCCTTCACTCATGGAGTAGATGACAAGAACCGGGTCTTATTAGACCTGGAGCTGAGGTGTAATCCAGATGGTACCATTTCTTAAGGACTCATTTTAAACCCAGTGTGGGGAACTCTTACACGCCAAGAGAAATCCTCACCGGCATTGGATTAGAGCCATTCTTTGAGTGTCTTCTTGCATGTGGGACTCTCGCAGTACTCCAACCCATGGGCCAGTGTTGGTCAGGAAATGCTTGTGTAAATTTTTTTTTTGTGAGTATACATCTATATATATTTTATTAACCACTTAAGAGAGCCCCCATAGCAGATATACTGCTACAGGGTGGCTCCGCTGCGCAAAATCATATATATATGTGACGTTTCATTACCGGATAGGGGGCGCATGAGCCACTATTGGCTGCTGGATATGTCAATCACTGGGTCCCGGCCGGCGATTCCCCCGACTTTGGTCAGTGGGAGTAGAAAATGCCTCATTGTTTGTTTTAATGGGAGGAATAGTGCCATGTGGTTGCTTTGAGTGGGAAGAATAGTGTCCCATTGATGTTCTCAGGAGGGGGATTGTGCCCCAAGGGCCAGGCAAAGGCAAGGAAAGGGTCACATCTGGCCCCCGGGCCGCAGTTTGGAGACCTCTGCCCTAGAGCAAATGGTACCATCTGGATCACACCTCAGCTCCAGGTCTAAAAAGTCCCGTTTCTTGTCATCTACTCCGTGAGTGAAGGGGATTCCATGTGGATTCTGTCTGCCGTGTTCCAGAAAACCTTCCAATCGGAAGTCTGTTCCATCTTGTATAACTCTACTGTATATATATATATATATATATATATATATATACATTGTATACAGTCTGGGGGAGGGGAGGACTCACTTCTGGGAGATACTATATATATATATATATATATATATATACATATAGGACTCACTATACATTGTATACAATCATTGTATACAGTCTGGGGGAGGGGGAGAATCACTTCTGGGAGGGAGATACTGTATATATATATATATATATATACACTGTATACAGTCCGGGGGAGGGGAGGACTCACTTCTGGGAGATACTGTATATATATATATATATATATATATACACTGTATACAGTCCGGGGGGGGGGGAGGATATATATATCACTTTCTGGGAGATACTGTATATATATATATATATATATATATATATATACATTGTATACAGTCCGGGGGAGGGGGGCTCACTTCTGGGAGATACGGTATATATATATATAATATATATACATTGTATACAGTCTGGGGGATATATATATATATATATATATATATATATATATATATACATATACAGTCCGGGGGGGGGGGGCTCACTTCTGGGAGATAATGTATATCGTGTCAGCACTTTACCATTCAATACAAGAGGATGAGGAAGGCCCTAATCCTCAGAGCTTACACTCTAATCTATACTCCATCCATAGAGGACTGATATTACTCCCATTAATATATAATGTATTAGGATACAGTATATATCTGCAATGATGACGGGTCACGGGGCAATCCAAGGCCACAGTGGAGCCGATTGGTGGTCACCTGTACAGCGCTGAGCATTAGCAGGTCGCGGCCTGAAGATCAGTTCCGTGGGCCATCTGTGTGGGTACTTTGCACGATCCTCCAGATTTATCTCTGCGTGTGACGGGAGAATCCCATAAATCCGGTCTGTGTGCTGTGACTCAATAGCTGTATGTAGACAGGGCTTATTTTCAGCGGGAACGTGGGGGGAACACAGGGGGAACGCAGAGGGAACGTGGGGGGGAACACAGGGGGAACGCAGAGGGAACGTGGGGGGAACACAGGGGGAACGCAGAGGGAACGTGGGGGGAACACAGGGGGAACGCAGAGGGAACGCGGGGGGAACGCAAGGGGAACGCGGGGGGAACGCAAGGGGAACGCGGGGGGAAACGTGAGGGAAACGCGAGGGAAACGTGGGGGAAATGTGGGGGAAATGCGGGGGGAACGCAAGGGGAACGCGGGGGGGGGAACGTGGGGGAAACGCTGGGGGGGGACGTGGGGGGAACGTGAAGGGAATGCGGGGGGTAACGCAGGGGGAATGCGGGGGGAACGTGGGGGGAATGCGAGGGGAACGTGGGGGAACTCAGTTGCAGCACCCCCAGCACTGAATGTATGCAATGGCAAAGGGTGCTGGAGGGTCTATTGTTTCT
Organism: Staurois parvus; assembly: GCA_951230385.1. Lineage (NCBI taxonomy): Eukaryota > Metazoa > Chordata > Amphibia > Anura > Ranidae > Staurois > Staurois parvus. Next base: position 82,060 of record CATNWA010015392.1, on the reverse strand, counting down.
TGTGAGGGATCAATGTTTCCTTGGGGGGGGGGTCAGTGGGGGAACGCGGGGGGGAACGGGGGGGACGCGAGGGGAACGTGGGGGGATTGCAGGGGAAACGTGAGGGGAACGTGGGGGAAACGCTGGGGGGACGTGGGGGGGGGGGAACGTGAAAGGAATGCGGGGGGGAACGCGGGGGGAACGTGGGGGGAACTCAGTTGCAGCACCCCAGCAGCACTGAATGTATGCAATGGCAAGGGGTGCTGGAGGGTCTATTGTTTCTTGTGAGGGATCGATGTTTCCTTGGGGGGGGTCAGTGGGGGAACGCGGGGGGGAACGGGGGGGACGCGGGGGGAACGTGGGGGAACTCAGTTGCAGCACCCCCAGCACTGAATGTATGCAATGGCAAGGGGTGCTGGAGGGTCTATTGTTTCTTGTGAGGGATCGATGTTTCCTTGGGGGAGGGGGTCAGTTGTTGCTGAATGATGGTGAGAACCCCATTCTCTCTCCTTCCTCTGTAACTATTTATTTATCTCTATCCTCAGGCTTCTTCTATCGGGTTGTGGAGTATTGATTTATATTACGCACATTTGTATGTATTCCTGTCTTTGCGCACTCTCCGTGTTTTCTGTGGATCTATGGTCTTACGTCGGGGTTATTGACTTTTGGCCCATGTGGGGTGTTTGGTGGAGTATTATTTTTCTGATTATTTGGTCTTTTCTTCATGTGTTGCTAAGTTCTCCTATAGCACATCCCTCGTTGTTTTAATATTTTTTTTATGGTACTTACAGTATTATGGAAGGTCCAGGCCTGCCTGGTGTTTGCCGTGTGCTGGGGCGGCCATCTTGTATTCCTGACTTTGTTTCTTCCAATTGTCATTTCTATGTAGGAACTATTTTTGATCTCATTTAGGATTTTGCTTTTTTTTGATGAACTATTTTGATTTACTGTTTTTTTTTTTACCTTTTTATGTCTTTTAGCCCTTGCACTGTGTGGGGTCATCACTGGGGGGTGTTGGTGGTGGGTGGGACTTTGGGTCTATTAGTCTGTTCACTTCTATGTTGTAGTCTCCGGAGACCGATGGACTGAGCTTCACCGAAATGTTGACAATAAAAACCATTCTTGATCTTCCTCTTCTGCAAGACCCCCTGATGCCTCTAAACCAGTTTTGGATTTATATGGATTTCTTTGTGGGTGAGAACCTGGACATTTACTTCAAACAGAGGATGCCGTGGCTGCCTTTGGAACTATATATATACACTATATTGCCCAAAGTATTGGGCCAGCCCTCCATATCATGTGATTCAGGTGTTCCAATCCCCTCCATATCATGTGATTCAGGTGTTCCAATCCCCTCCCAATCATGTGATTTGGGTGTTCCGATCCCCTACCAATCATGTGATTCAGGTGTTCCAATCCTCTCCATATCATGTGATTCAGGTGTTCCAATCCCCTCCATATAATGTGATTCAGGTGCTCCAATCCCCTCCATATCATGTGATTCAGGTGTTCCAATCCCCTCCCAATCATGTGATTCAGGTGCTCCAATCCCCTCCCAATCATGTGATTCAGGTGTTCCAATCCTCTCCTAATCATGTGATTCAGGTGCTCCAATCCCCTCCACATCATGTGATTCAGGTGTTCCAATCCCCTCCCAATCATGTGATTCAGGTGTTCCAATCTTCTCCCAATCATGTGATTCAGGTGCTCCAATCCCCTCCATGGACACAGGTGTATACAATCACGCCCCTAGGCATGCAGACGGCTTCTACAAACATTGGTGAAAGAATGGGTCGCTCTCAGGAGCTCAGTGACTCCAAGCGTGGTCCCGTGATAGGTGGCCACCTGGGCAATAAGTCCATCCGTGACATTTCCTGGCTACTAAATATTCCACGCTCAACTGTTAGTGGGATTATAACAAAGTGGAAGCAACTGGGAACAACAGCCACTCAGCCACCAAGTGGTAGGCCACGTCACATGACAGGGCGGGGTCAGCGCATGCTGAAGCGCACAGTGCGCAGAAGTCACCAACTGTCTGCAGAGTCAATAGCTAAAGACCTCCAAACTTGGTGTGGCCTTCAGATGAGCCCAACAACAGTGCGTAGAGAGCTTCATGGAATGGGTTTCCATGGCCGAGCAGCTGCATCCAAGCCTTCCATCACCAAGTGCAATGCAAAGCGTCGGATGCCGTGGTGTAAAGCACGCCGCCACTGGACTCTAGAACATGGAGACGTGTTCTCTGGAGTGACCAATCACGCTTCTCTGTCTGGCAATCTGATGGGCGTGTCTGGGTTTGGCGATTGCCAGGAGAACGGTACTTGCCTGACTGCATTGTGCCAAGTGTAAAGTTTGGTGGAGGGGGGATTATGGTGTGGGGGTGTTTTTCAGAGGTGGGTTGGCCCCCTAGTTCCAGTGAAGGGAACTCTTAAGGCAACATTTTGGACAATTTCATGCTCCCAACTTTGTGGGAGGAGTTTGGGGATGGCCCCTTCCTGTTCCAACATGACTGCCCACCAGTGCACAAAGCAAGGTCCATAAAGACATGGAGGAGCCAGTTTGGGGTGGAGGAACTTGACTGTCCTGCACAGAGTCCTGACCTCAACCCCATAGAACACCTTTGGGATGAATTAGAGCGGAGACTGCGAGCCAGGCCTCCTCCCCCGACATCAGTGCCTGACCTGACAAATGTGCTTCTGGAAGAATGGTCCAACCTTCCCATAGACACCCTCCTAAACCTTGTGGACGGCCTTCCCAGAAGAGTTGAAGCTGTTATAGGTGCAAAGGGCGGGGCCAACTCAATATTGAACCCTACGGACTAAGACTGGGGGGCCATTAAAGGTCGTGTGTGGAAAGGGCGGGGCCAACTCAATATTGAACCCTACGGACTAAGACTGGGGGGCCATTAAAGGTCATGTGTGTGGAAAGGGCGGGGCCAACTCAATATTGAACCCTACGGACTAAGACTGGGAGGCCATTAAAGGTCATGTGTGTGGAAAGGGCGGGGCCAACTCAATATTGAACCCTACGGAATAAGACTGGGGGACCAATAAAGGTCATGTGTGTGGAAAGGGCGGGGCCAACTCAATATTGAACCCTACGGACTAAGACTGGGGGGCCATTAAAGGTCATGTGCGTGGAAAGGGCGGGGCCAACTCAATATTGAACCCTACGGACTAAGACTGGGGGGGCCATTAAAGGTCATGTGCGGGGAAAGGGCGGGGCCAACTCAATATTGAACCCTACGGACTAAGACTGGGAGGCCATTAAAGGTCATGTGCGGGGAAAGGGCGGGGCCAACTCAATATTGAACCCTACGGACTAAGACTGGGGGGCCATTAAAGGTCATGTGCATGGAAAGGGCGGGGCCAACTCAATATTGAACCCTACGGACTAAGACTGGGGGGGCATTAAAGGTCATGTGTGTGGAAAGGCCGGCCGCCCAATACTGCGGGCAATATAGTGTATATAAAGAGAGAGAGGAAGAGAGATGCGAAAGGGGAGTTTTGTTAAACTTCAAAGCAATTGCACAATCATATTGTAGTGTCTATGGCCACCTATAATGAGATATGGGGAGAGGGGGACAAAAAGGGAATGGAAAATTGACGAGGAAAGGTGGCGGTGGATGGGACGGGGGGTTAGCAATGTCTGGATGAGCATCTTTAGCAACGAAGGTGAAAATACACCCCAAAAACCATGAGCTAGGAACTAATTCAGCAGCATAGATTGCAGGTCCAGCCATTTTGCACCCCCATCCTACTGAGGTGCCCAAGGGAGCCACCACTTGTGCCTACCCCTAACCCCGGTCCTGTGAGAGAAAGGCTGTGAGAGAGGCACAGAGCAACTCTGCATGCCCTTCTCTGCTGCCCATTCACAGAAGCCTTTGTATTTTGTGAATGAGCTCACATAATACAAAGGCTTCTGCGATAGGGCATCGTGGAGGGGCGGGCATAGCAGCTGCACCAACTCAATGTTGAAGATGCTTAGACCTGAAGCATCAGTGTCGGGCTCCCGGAAATCCAGCGACAGTTGTCTTCCGGGAGTGCAATCAATCTGTCAGATGTAAATCATAGAGATAGGTCCAGGAGATGTCATGCACCTCCTTGGACTCAACTTGTAATGTGCCTCCATTTGTTACAAAGGAGATGAATTCCTGGAAATCAGCTTTAATCAAAGGAGGGACTTTTTGTTGGGGGGGAGGGGGGGGGTTAAAAGAAAAATGATTAGAACTACTAATGAAATGCAGAAATGTGATTATGATGTCTAGATTAACCTCCTTGGCGGTATTCCCGAGTGTAGCTCGGGGTAACATTTCAGTACCAAAAGCGGTAACCCCGAGCTACACTCGGGCTTACCCTGCGGCACTGCTCCGGCAAGTGTTCTTCACTTACCTTACCCTGCGCTCCCGCGATGTGTCCCCTGCAGCGTCCCCGGCCATCTCCTTCGGCCGATGCCAGCATCCGGCTTCTGTGTCCTGTCCCTGTGACGTCGGGACGTACGGGCGCCGCCGCCGCCGCCGGCGGCGGGAAATTTAAAAATTTTAAAAAATGTCATTTTTTTTTTTTTTTACATTTTACATAGTAAAACATTGCTGTCTCAACCAATTTCACATACATATTGTCCCGAGTGCTTTGTCCGGCGCCCTGCCTGCATTTTGTCTGTTCTTTCTGCCTGGAAACTGAGAAATGTCCATGGCGTCCAAAAAGTGTCCCTTTAGGTCAAAAGCGGTTTAGATCAGCTAGAGAACAGCGATAGTAAATCAGAACCACTTGCAGAATTGAGTGATAATGATTCGTGGGGGAAATTTGTCATCAGACACTGAAAACGATTTTGCGACTGAGCTCAGCGATGTGCGAACTTGGCGCTCTATTTCACATTTCAGTGTTTTTGGTTTGATTATATTATTGAATTACATTTTTTATTATTTTTATATTATTTTTATGATTATTTATTAAATTATAATTTATGATTTTGTGTTTCAAATTTTATCCTCCCCGGGATGCTTACTAGACTCTTGTTCGGACAGATTTCAGTGAGTTTTTTCCTAAAAAATTACAGCCTACAATAAAAAAAATACATATTTCCATGCAAAAAAATGGTACCAAGCACTCGGGATTTGACCCCGCAAGTGTTATTTGTTACCTGGTACCGCTTTCAGCACCAAAAATCTGAAATAATCATACCGCCAGGGAGGTTAAAGGACCGGAAAAAAAGGAAAACAGACGATTTGTTGGCATTCTTTGATGTAATAAATTCCCCCACTAGATATATATTTTTACACGTCTCCATCGCCAGGTGAGGTTCCCCATAGTCCTCCCATTAGACGAATCCCGACATAAAGTCGCCCTCCCCGATCCACCAATATTGAGGCGGAGAGAGGCCGATGCGGTGCAGCTCGGGAGGCAACGGGGCGCTCAGAGAGAAATTATCGAATATTCAGCAAATCCAATCCCACAGATGTTTATTACAGGAATCTGTCATTGCCGCGGGCTTTTAATTAAACAATAAACACCTATTGTAGCCGGCGTTACGGGAGCGAGCGCGACGTTCATTCATCTTCACAACAGGAACCGGCTCGTTCCGGCTTCCGGCCCACAAAAATGGTTTGTTTTTTATTTCGGCTGAGGACCGATTTGATGTTTTTGGGGTTTATTTGGTTAATCCATTTATTGTTGAAGGTGGGAGGTGTGAAGATCGACTTTCCATCCTCACCCCGGTATGAATAATAATCCGAGGCATCACGTTTTTCAGCTCTGGAAACAGCTTATCGTTTCCAAAAAAACAGACAATTAGATCGCCGTAAAATTGCTACATTTGTAATTGAAGTCTTTTTCATTTCACAGATGAAAAAAAAAAAATTGATAAAAAAAAAAAATGTGATACAATGTGTGTAGGCGCAACGCCAACCGTGTTCTATGATTGTAATGCTATCAGAATAAATCTACGAATCAATCGCTACAATCATACAATCGCTACAATCATACAACCGCTACAATCATACAACCGCTACAATCATACAACCGCTACTATCATACCATCACTGCAATCATACAACCGCTACTATCATACCATCACTGCAATCATACAACCGCTACAATCATACAACCGCTACAATCATACAATCGCTACAATCATACAACCGCTACTATCATACCATCACTGCAATCATACAACCGCTACAATCATACAACCGCTACAATCATACAATCGCTACAATCATACAACCGCTACTATCATACAACCGCTACAATAATACAACCGCTACAATCATACAACCGCTACTATCATACAACCGCTACAATCATACAACCACTACAATCATACAACTGCTACAATCATACAACCGCTACAATCATACAACCACCACAATCATACAACCGCTACAATCATACAACCACCACAATCATACAACCGCTACAATCATACAACTGCTACAATCATACAACCGCTACAATCATACAACCACCACAATCATACAACCACTACAATCATACAACCACTACAATCATACAACCGCTACAATCATACAACTGCTACAATCATACAACCGCTACAATCATACAACCACCACAATCATACAACCGCTACAATCATACAACCACCACAATCATACAAACGCTACAATCATACAATCACTACAATCATACAACCGCTACAATCATACAACCGCTACTATCATACCATCACTGCAATCATACAACTGCTACAATCATACAACCGCTACAATCATACAATCACTACAATCATACCATCACTGCAATCATACAATCGCTACAATCATACAACCGCTACAATCATACAACTGCTACAATCATACAACCGCTACAATCATACAACCGCTACAATCATACAATCGCTACAATCATACAACCGCTACTATCATACCATCACTGCAATCATACCATCACTGCAATCATACAACCGCTACATCATACAACCGCTACAATCATACAATCGCTACAATCATACCATCACTGCAATCATACAATCGCTACAATCATACAACCGCTACTATCATACCATCACTGCAATCATACAATCGCTACAATCATACAACCGCTACTATCATACCATCACTGCAATCATACCATCACTGCAATCATACAACGCTACAATGATACAACCACTACAATCATACAACTGCTACAATCATACAAATGCTACAATCATACAATCACTACAATCATACCATCACTGCAATCATACAATCGCTACAATCATACAACTGCTACAATCATACCATCGCTACAATCATACCATCGCTACAATCATACAATCGCTACAATCATACCATCACTGCAATCATACCATCGCTACAATCATACAACTGCTACAATCATACCATCACTACAATCATACAACCGCTACAATCATACCATCACTGCAATCATACCATCACTGCAATCATACCATCACTGCAATCATACAACCGCTACAATAATACAATCACTGCAATCATACAACCACTACAATCATACAACCGCTACTATCATACCATCACTGCAATCATACAATCGCTACAATCATACAACCGCTACTATCATACCATCACTGCAATCATACAATCGCTACAATCATACAACCGCTACTATCATACCATCACTGCAATCATACCATCACTGCAATCATACAACCGCTACAATCATACAATCGCTACAATCATACAACCGCTACTATCATACCATCACTGCAATCATACCATCACTGCAATCATACAATCGCTACAATCATACAACTGCTACAATCATACCATCGCTACAATCATACCATCGCTACAATCATACAACTGCTACAATCATACCATCACTGCAATCATACAACCGCTACAATCATAAATCACTACAATCATACATCATACCATCACTGCAATCATACAACCGCTACAATAATACAATCACTGCAATCATACAACCACTACAATCATACAACCGCTACAATAATACCATCACTACAATCATACATTCGCTACAATCATACAACCACTACAATCATACAATCGCTACAATCATACCATCACTACAATCATACAACCGCTACAATCATACCATCACTGCAATCATACAATCGCTACAATTATACAACCGCTACAATCATACCATCACTACAATCATACAACCACCGCTACAATCATACAACCGCTACAATCATACAACCGCTACAATCATACCATCACTACAATCATACCATCACTACAATCATACAACCACTACAATCATACCATCACTACAATCATACAACCGCTACAATCATACAACCGCTACAATCATACCATCACTACAATCATACAACCGCTACAATCATACCATCACTACAATCATACCATCGCTACAATCATACAACCGCTACAATCATTCAACCGCTACAATAATACAACAGCTACAATCATACCATCACTACAATCATACAACTGCTACAATCATACAACCACTACAATAATACATCACTACAATCATACAATCACTACTATCATACAACCACTACAATCATACAACCACTACAATCATACAACCGCTACAATCATACAAACCGCTACAATCATACAACCGCTACAATCATACAATCGCTACAATCATACAACCGCTACAATCATACAACCGCTACAATCCTACAACCGCTACAATCATACAATCGCTACAATCCTACAATCGCTACAATCATACAATTGCTACAATCTCATTGTAGGAGACTCCACGACATCCTCTACACGTACCCACCACTGGAGACTCCATGACATCCTCCATGACGTCAAGACGCACGCACGCTAACTGGAAGTGTCGCCACGGCCATTTTGTTGGTTGTCTACACATGGTTTTCAGCCAAATGTTTGCAGAGTCATTACAGAGCCATTGAGAAAGCGATGGTGTGAGCTGGAAGTTCCTTATTTTAAATGTAAGTTATGAATACATTTGTGAGATCCGTCTAAGAGTCTTCTTACTTTTATGAGGACGTTGGAGGCGTACCCCTGGAGCGGAGGAATGGGAAGAGTCTGATTCCATAGCATAGCCTATGCATATGAATACTCCCAGAGGGTAGTAGTATTTAGTATCACTGTTGGCTGGATCACGGAGTGCACACAGGATTGGAGGGCTCACGGTTTGGTTTATATATATTTACATATTCTTTTTTTTTTTTTGCACATTTAAAGAGTGGTTTGTGTTTTGCACAGATTGGAGTGTTATGTATATGTTTAAAGGTAATGCGCTATAGATTATTTCTTTTTCTTGAGGTTTTCGTGGAATAATTAGGATTATATTCCTTCTTACTGGATTGAAGTGGAAAATTTGGATTTTGGGCTTTATTGGACACATTTGAGACTTTTTGATTGGACACATTTGGTTTATTGAAATTTTTAATTGGGGACACTTTATGGTTTATTTATTTAATTTTTCCATATTTTCTTTGGAACTTATGTGGTTTATCCCACAAAAAGGGTATATTTAGAGACTCCATGACGTCCTACACGTACCCACCACTAGAGACTCCATGACATCCTCCACACGTACTCACCACTGGAGACTCCATGACGTCCTCTACACATACCCACCACTGGAGACTCCATGACGTGGAGACTCCATGACGTCCTCTACACGTACCCACCACTGGAGACTCCATGACGTCCTCTACACGTACCCACCACTGGAGACTCCATGACGTCCTCTACACGTACCCACACTAGAGACTCCATGACGTCCTCCACACTGGAGACTCCATGACGTCCTCTACACATACCCACCACTGGAGACTCCATGACCCACCACCACTGGAGACTCCATGACGTCCTCTACACGTACCCACCACTGGAGACTCCATGACGTCCTCTACACGTACCCACCACTGGAGACTCCATGACGACAGTACCTAGAGACTATGACATCCTCCACACGTACTGGAGACTCCATGACATCCTCCACACGTACTCACCACTGGAGACTCCATGACGTCCTCTACACGTACCCACCACTGGAGACTCCATGACGTCTTCTATTACGTACCCACCACTGGAGACTCCATGACGTCCTCTACACGTACCCACCACTGGAGACTCCATGACGTCCTCTACACGTACCCACCACTGGAGACTCCATGACGTCCTCTACAGGTACCCACCACTAGAGACTCCATGACGTCCTCTACACGTATTCTCACCACTGGAGACTCCATGACATCCTCTACACATACCCACCACTGGAGACTCCATGACGTCCTCTACACGTACTCACCACTGGAGACTCCATGACGTCCTCTACACGTACCCACCACTGGAGACTCCATGACGTCCTCTACACGTACCCACCACTGGAGACTCCATGACGTCCTCCACACGTACCCACCACTGGCGACTCCTACACGTACCCACCACTGGAGACTCCATGACGTCCTCCACACGTACCCACCACTGGCGACTCCTACACGTACCCACCACTGGAGACTCCATGACGTCCTCTACACGTACCCACCACTGGACACCCACCGATCCCTCTGCTTACCGGAATTATAGGACCACTAATTATACAATGTGAGCTGATGGTAATTGTATGAAATTAGCCGAGGCAAAATGTGATCCTATTTATATGAAAAGGTTATATATACTGTATACAGCAGGTAAAAGAACAAAATGTTACCTAATGTGGTGTTGGAGCGCCTTTGGTATCCAAGACAGCCGGAATTCTCCTGGGAATTGACAAATAGAAGTCTTGGATGGTGGATAATGGAATCTGATGTCGCTCTTCATGCAAAAAGTGTTTCAGTTCTCGCAGAGATGCCGGAGGAGGAAAATGAGCTCCAACCTTGTTCTCCATTATTGCCCATAGTGGCTCTATGATATGGAGGTCCGGTGACTCCGGCGCCCAGGCAAGGTGCGAGACTTCGTCTGCATAATCGTCAAACCACGATCTGACACCAGCTGTGTGATTGGAGTATTATCGTCTTGGTAAATGGCGCTGTCTTTGGGAAACAATGTCTGCACCACCATGGGGGGGGGGGGGGGGCACATGGTGGGCCAACATTTTTACATAGTCGCTGGCAGTGACTCTTCCTTTCAAGGTGATGATGGGGCTACAGAATACCAAGATATGGCTGCACAAACCATAAATGTGCCTCCACCATGCTTTACAGTTGGCACAAGACAGTCCTGGTGGTAAGCTTGGGACGGTGTTGGTCACACGTAAACACGTCCGGTGGTTGGGAGCAGTGTGAAGGTCGATTCATCGGACCATATTACAGTCTTCCATCGATCGATCGTCCACCATTTATGGGTGTTGCCCCACTCTGTCCTCTTCTGAGCATTAATATCGGTCACTAGTGGTTCGGCCATCGCAGCTCTCCCGGGAATGTTCTGCTGATGGAGTTCCCTCCGCACAGTGTTTGTGGACACGGGATTTGGAAGACTGAGATTGAGCTCTGCAGTCACTTTGGTTGATTTCTTATTCCGGGTCACAATCCTGCGCAATGTCCTTTTGTCTCTTTCGGTCAGGTGACCATGTGGGCGGAGCTTATGCTGATCAGACAACGTTTTCCCGGAAACTGTATACGCCGTCATAACCTTTAATACTGAACCTCATGACGATATATAATATATATATAGATAGATATATAGAGAGATAGACAGATCTAGATCTATCTATTATCTATCTATTTATTTATATATATATATATATATATATATATATATATATATATATATATATATTTTTTTTTTTTTTAATTTATTTTTTATTATTAATTATGTAGTTTTTTATTTTATATATAGATAGATACATAGATAGATCTAGATCTATGTAATATATATATATATATATATATATATATATATATATATATATATATATATATATTTTTTTATTTTTTTTTTCTTATTTAGTTATTTATTTTATATATATATAAAAGAAGATTGGATTGCTGCACATAAAAAACATTTATTCTTGAAAAATCACCATACAAAAGGGTGATCCAAAAAATAAATAAATATACATATAAGGAGAGAGATAATAATAATAATAATAATAATAATAATAATTGAATTATTATTATTCTTTTTTTTTTTTTTTTGTGTGTTAGTATTACTATAAATTTGTTTTTAAAATTTATTTATTTATGAGCCTTCATTAAAACACTCCACGACTGACCTAAAAATATCTTTCATAAAATATTAATCCAGAAAAAAAGGCACGCACTAACGGAAACGAGAACGCGTCCTTTTTTTTTTTGATGATCTTGGCTTTCAATATTTGATATATGACTTATCACATCATTAACGTCTATTAATCTACGTAATTTATTCTCACCGCCGTTTCCTCATCGCCTTATAGATTAACTATTCTAAACATTTCTGGCGGTAAAATCCTGGGCAAATATTGTGTTTTCAGGAAATTAGATTCCGGAATTCAGCAAGGTGCTATAAAGAGGACCGGTCACCGCTGGTCATCGCTGGGGGGGGGAGGGTCAGCTTAGACTACGCGTTCATGGACGTCATTAGAAATAAATATTCCTAACATAACGAACCCCCCGCCATTTTCTCGTGGTCGAGCAGCCTTGGGGTGGGGCGTGCAGCCAATGTTTGATGTGTACGCCCCTTTACAGTAGAGGCTTCTGTGCGTCAACATTCACCCGCTTCCAGACCTCGCCTTTTCTGCCGCTTTTTGCTTTTTGTAACAATCAGTATTTTTTTTTGCAAGAAAATTTCTTAGAACCCCCCCAACATTTTATATATTTTTTTTTTATATCAGAGGCCCTAGAAAATACATTGGTGAGGCTTGCAATTTTTTAAATGTCACCCCGCCCCTTTGTGACGTCATCGTGCAATGTGCTTTGGCCAATCACAATGCACTGTAGGGCGCAGTGCATTCTGAGGCGCGGCGGGTGAATAGACCTCCGAACACCCTTAACAATCGTGCGTTCGCCGAACACACGAATGGCCCATTTTCGAGGCCAACTTAGGTTCGACCTGAACATGAAGCCCAACACTAGTGTGCAACATCATTTTCTGAACACAACACTTCCACAGTCAGTAAAATATGCCGTCTGCGCATGCGCAGCTAAATGCCATCCATCTTTTATTTATTTATTTCAGGTACTTAAATAGCGCCGTCAATTTACGCAGCGATTTACATATATATTGTACATTCACATCAGTCCCCGCCCCCGAGGAGCATACAATCTAAGATCCCTTACTTAAAATTCATACCAGGGGCGGACTGACAACTTATGGGGCCCCCGGGCAATGAGGGATCATGGGGCCCCTGTGTCCTTGCCCACACTCAAACCACACCCAAAAAAGCCTATGAAAGGTACCAGGGGCATCTCTTGGGGCCCCTTACTGACCCTGGGCCCTCGGGCAGTGCCCACGTTTCCGAATGGTCAGTCCGCCCCTGATTCATACATACACATACTAGGGTCAATTTAAACAGGAGCCAATTCACCTCCCAGCATGTCTTTGGAGTATGGGAGGAAACCCACGCAGGCACAGGGAGCACATGCAAACTCCAGGCACTTTCATACCTAATTAAATCGGTTTTATAGTTTTGTTATCTTACGAACGGCCTTAACCTCTAACTGCTGCTGCCACCTCCGACCCTTTGAGAGGATCTACATGCTGCTGGGAGGTGGAGGCGGGCTTTCCAATCTTGTGGCTGCTGTGATTGGCTGTCACAGCGGTGATATGATCGGAAGTCTCGTGATCGCAGTCGGGAGCTGGCGGTGAGCGCCATTCTTTGCAGTATTTTCTGGCGTTCGGTTTTGAGACCCGTTTTTTTTTTTTACTAAAAATATTTTGTTGTGCCGCCTTTCCCGCGGCCTCCAGAACTAGTCGTGTTTTTTTTTTATCGGCGCTCGTCGTTTCTCTAAACCTTTTTTTTTTCCCCTCGCCTCGCGTCCGTTTTTCTGAACGCGATTCACAGATTGTGGCTGACCTGCCGCTCCGCTTCATAAATTGTTCGGCTGCGTGAGCGGTATTTCTGATCCTTGAGTCCAATTAAAGCGTTTTTTACGGCTCTCTCCGCCGGCTTTAACGGCGATATCGCGACGCACGCGGCTGGTGCTGCACTTTACCGCTTTCCATTAGACAGGAGAATTGGTGTGACATTGTGACCTTCAGCCCCGGCTACAGCAATCGCGCAAATCCTTCAAAGTCCTCGGAGAACGCGGCGCGTCCTTCCTTCTCCTACTCATTGTTCAGCTTCCAGCGCGTCCGCCGATACACAACCGCCATTAGCCGGGGAGATTTCAGGGTCGTTGTGTGCGCAGAGAATTCGTTATACAATCTGCACTTTGAGAGGAGCAAATCCATCGGTCACATGACTTGTTCTGGAATCACGCCGAACTTTGTGCATTTCTCCCCGATCTGCGCCGTCATCCAGTGAGACTTCCTGGAATAAAGACCGCCCACTGCTGCCCTCCCTCCTTGTGCAGGGGGACTGGTCTTGTCTCCGCCCCTTCTTTAATTTTCTGTAGTGGGTGGAGCCTGCTGGGCCCCTCCTACAGCTCTGCTCTCTCTCCTTGTGCAGGATGATTGGTATTGTCTCCCCCCTTCCTGTAGTTTTCAGTAGTGGGTGGAGTCTGCTGGGCTCCTCCCTCAGCTCTGCTCTTTCTCCTTGTGCAGGGGGACTGGTCTTGTCTCCGCCCCTTCTGTAGTTTTCTGTAGTGGGTGGAGCCTGCTGGGCCCTTCCTACAGCTCTGCTCTCTCTCCTTATGCAGGGTGATTGGGCTTGTCTCCGCCCCCTCCTGTAGTTTTCTGTAGTGGGTGGAGTCTGCTGGGCTCCTCCCTCAGCTCTGCTCTCTCTCCTTGTGCAGGGGGACTGGTCTAGTCTCCGCCCCCTTCTGTAGTTTTCTGTAGTGGTTGGAGCCTGCTGGGCCCCTCCTACAGCTCTGCTCTCTCTCCGTATACAGGGTGATTGGTCTTGTCTCCGCCCCTCCTGTAGTTTTCTTTAGTGGGTGGAGTCTTCTGGGCTCCTCCCTCAGCTTTGCTCTCTCTCCTTATGCAGGGTGATTGGTCTTGTCTCCGCCCCTCCTGTAGTTTTCTGTAGTGGGTGGAGTCTTCTGGGCTCCTCCCTCAGCTTTGCTCTCTCTCCTTATGCAGGGTGATTGGTCTTGTCTCCGCCCCTCCTGTAGTTTTCTGTAGTGGGTGGAGTCTTCTTGGCTCCTCCCTCAGCTTTGCTCTCTCTCCTTATGCAGGGTGATAGGTCTTGTCTCCGCCCCCACCTGTAGTTTTGCTGCAGTCAGCCTGTAGTGGGTGGGGCCTTCTTGGCTCTGCTGTGTGCACAGGCTATGTACAGCATGATGATGTCACTGCCACATTTACATGGTGATATCTGGGTTTGCAGAGGGATATGATGCACGCAAAGTGCATGCAAATGCTTTGTGACTACTCAGGAGAACATTGAAACAAAAATGAAAGAGATGGTGTAAAAAAAAGTTATAAATATATATTAAAAAAAATTAAAGTGCCCCTGTGCCCCCCCCCCCCATCCTTGAGTTCACATGCAGAAGCGAACGTATCGCAGCACATGTGAGGTATCGCCGTGAAGGTCAGGGGGGAGCAATAATTCTAGCACTAGACCCAGGGGTGTGTTTTAGATTTTGTGCTGCCCTAGGCGACACAAAAATTGGACCCCCCCCCCGGCAAGAGAGAGCCTGACACCCACCAACACCCCCCCCCCCCCACTCTGAGACAGTCTGACTGTGATCAACAACACCCCTGCTCCATCATCCCCCCACCTGAGAGCAGGGGCATATTTACCACAAGGCAAACAAGGCATTTGTCTAGGGCGGCATTTTTCAGGGAGGCAGCAGCATTTTTTCAGGGGGGGGCAGCGCTGTCCCCCGAAAGAAGGGAAGGAAGAAGTCCCTTGTCCCACATGCAGCACGGGGACCAGGTGGGATCTGAGAGAGGCTGCGGGCTGCTTGATGGTGTATGCAGAGCCTGACTGAAGGGGAGTGTCTTCTCTCTCACCGGGGTGGGGGGAAATTGTCACTGTATGTGGGGTGGTATTAGTGGAAGGCTCTCTCGGGGGGGGGGGGGGGGTCTGGGGTGTTGTTGGTCAATGTCAGGCTCTCTTCATGGGGGAGGGGGGTGCTGGTCAGTGTCAGGGTCTCTCCGTGTGGGGGGGGGGGGGGGGAGCTGATTTTTGTGTTGCCTAGGGGAGCACGAAACCTAAATATACCCCTCCCTGAGAGAGCCTTCCACTAACACACAACCTCCACCCCACCCCCAGCGACAGAGAGAAGGCACTCACCTTCACAGCTACACTCACCTTCACAGCTCCGGACATCTCCGGGAACAAGAGTCGGCTCTACATACACCATCAAGCAGCCCGCAGCCTCTCTCGGATCCCACCTGGCCCCCATGCTGCGTGTGTCCCTTCTTCCAGTGGGCGGTGCTGCCCCCCTAAAAAATGCCGCCCTAGGCAAATGCCTTGTGGTAAATACGCCCCTGACCAGACCTCCTGTGGAACTCCTAACTGGTGACCTGTAAAGGCTCTTAAAGCGCCACCAATGGAGATTTTTCGGTAGCGCAGTTTGGCGCCGTTCCACGGGCATACGTGTCGGTATCTGTTGTCTTGGTGTCACATTATCTTTTATATTTCACCAGCCGGGAACGTCATGCAATGGCACAATATCTTATTCTATCATATCTACTCGTGGAATGACTTCTTCTCCCCCTGTAGGTATTCAGGGCCCCCCTCCTGAATGCCCCCGTGGCCCCGAATTCGCTCTTCCTAGGTGGTACCTCGGATGGCAGACAAGAGGCTCCTCTCACTGAGCTATAACAACCATAATCTGTCATTATCAATGTTTTTTTTTCCAGGGATGAGAGCCAATGATTGCTGAAAATAATGGTCATACGGCTAAAAATAATGATCCTCACGGCAAATCCGAGGTGTGCTGCCGATGATAATGAATGGAACCCGCAACCCGCTGACTCGGAGCATCTGCTGTTTGTGGCTCCTCTCCCTCTCCAGGTTCAAAATGCACAAAACATATCTGGCCATTAATATTAATAGGACATAACATCGAATGTTGATCCGGGAGCCTCCTATCGCCTTTGGGGAAGAGGATGGATTTTTTTTTCCCCCGTTAGAATAAATTGGACCATCTCCAGGTTTTTCTTTGCCTTCCTCTGGATCAGCCGGGAGGGGGGGGGGGGGGGATGGGTTACGGTTCTGAGGATGCAATTACCTATTTTACTTATTGTATCATTTTTCTGACTTTGTAACTACGTAGGACCCATCATGGTAAAAGGAATATTAGAGATGTATATACCAAGGAATAAAACTTTGTTATGGGGGCAGGGAAGGGGAGGGGCTAGGCTCCGAAAAAATAAAAAATCTGCTGTGTAATGCTGCTGACTCTACACTTCCAGTATGTTCAGGATCCTCAGGATCTCTGGGATTTCCGGGACCTCCATTAACCAGTTGCTGACCGCAGATAGCTGAATGACGGCTGCACTGCGGCCGGCTAGTTCTGGGAGGGAGTCAGATGATGTCCTTCCAGAATGCGCTCTCCTGCGCACCCCCGGGGGCGTGCAACCGGTGATCTCCGTGATCCTACGGACACAGCTGATCACGTGATGTGGTAAAAGGCCAATCACAGCGGC
The DNA here is from genome assembly GCA_951230385.1 of Staurois parvus. NCBI lineage: Eukaryota > Metazoa > Chordata > Amphibia > Anura > Ranidae > Staurois > Staurois parvus. Next base: position 64,494 of record CATNWA010015392.1, on the reverse strand, counting down.
CTTTTACCACGTGATCAGCCGTGTCCAATGACACGCTGACCACAAAGAAATGCAATTGCCGGTTCTTGGCTGCACTTTCCTCACGCTGTCAGAGAGCGAGGAAAGTTCTCCCAAGAACCGGCAGTTGTCAGAGAAGGGATCGGCACCGATGATCAGTGCCCAGCAGTGCCACCCACCAGTTCTGCCCACCTGTGCCAAGCAGTGCCGCTCAGCAGTGCCCAGCAGTGCCACCCACATGTGCCCAGCAGTGCCGCCAGTCAGTGCCCAGCAGTGACGCAAGTCAGTGCTGCCTATCAGAGCTGACTATCAGTACCCATCATCAGTGCCACCTATCAGTGTCGCCTATCCGTGCCACCTCATTAGTGCCGCCTATCCGTGCCACCTCATTAGTGCCACCTATCCGTGCCACCCTCATTAGTGCCGCCTATCCGTGCCACCTCATTGGTGCCGCCTATCCGTGCCACCTCATTAGTGCCGCCTATCCATGCCACCTCATTGGTGCTGCCTATCCATGCCACCTCATTGGTGCTGCCTATCCGTGCCACCTCATTAGTGCCGCCTATCCGTGCCACCTCATTAGTGCTGCCTATCAGTGCCCATCAGTGCTGCCTCATCAACGCACATCAGTGAAGGAGAAAAATTGTTTGCAAAATATTATAATAGAAACAAAGAAACTTTTTTTTTTTTTTTCAAATGTTTTGCAATTTTTTTGTTTATAGCGCAAAAAGTAAAAACACCCGGCGATGATTAAATATCATAAAAAAGCACTATTTATGAGAAAAAAACGATAACAAATTTCATATGGGTACAATCTTGCATGACCGCACAATTGTCAATCAAAGTGCAACAGTGCTGAAAATTTGCCTGGGCAGGCAGGGGGCATAAATGCCCGGTAGGCAAGTGGTTAAATCCAGGATTTCCAGGGTAGCGGTCCATGCATGAGCCAGATGTCATCTGTACATCAGTGCGTGGTCACAATGCTTGGCTTGTTCTCGGATTGGGAGGGTATTTTAAGCTGTCTTATTGCCAGATTGCCGTACCTGACTTCTCTCTTGCTTGCCATACCTTGACCTCTGCCTGGACAAGACTACTTGCTTGCCTGCTGCCTGCCTCGACCTATACCTTGGCCTGAATATTCTTCCTCTTACTACCTGTCCAGACCTCTGCCTGGACCTGACTTGTCTCTTTCCTCCTGTTGACCTCAACCTCTGTCTGTACCTGACTACTCTCTTGACTCATGCCTGCCCTGACCTGTGCCTGAACCAGACTTCTCTCTTCCCTGCTGCCTGCCTCAACCTCTGTTGATATCTGACTACTCTCTTGCCTGCTGCCTGCCTTGACCTCTGCTTGGACCTGACTACTACCCTGCCTGCCTCAACCTCTGCCTGTACTTAACTACTCTCTTGACTCCTGCCTGCCATGACCTGATTACTTTTTTGCCTCCTGCCGGTCTCAAGCTTTGTCTGGCCCTGACTACTCTCTTCCCTGCTGCCTTCCTCAACCTCTTTATAGATCTGACGACTCTCATGCCTGCTGCCTGCCTCGATCTCTGCCTGGACCTGACTACTCTCTTGATTTCTGCCTGCCTAAACCTCTGCCTGTACATGACTACGCTCTTGACTCCTGCTTGCCCTGACCTCTGCATGGACCTTACTTCTCTCTTTACTCTGCCGGCCTCAACCTCTGCCTATACCTGCCTACTCTCTTGCCTGCTGCCTGCTGCCTGCCTTGACCTCTGCTTGGACCTGACTACTACCTTGCTTCCTGCCTGCCTCAACCTCTGCCTGTACTTAACTACTCTCTTGACTCCTGCCTGCCCTGACCTCTGCCTGGATCTGACTCTCTCTTTCCTCCTGCAGTACTCAACCTCTGCCTGTACTTGAATACTCTCTTGACTCCTGTCTGCCATCACCTCTGCCTGGACCTCACTTCTCTCATGCCTCCTACCAGCTTGGACCTGAATGCTCTTTTCCCTGCTGCCTGCCTCAACCTCTGTCTAGATCTGACTACTCTCTAGATTACTGCCTGCTCTGACCTCTGCCTGGACCTGACTTCTCTCTTTACCCTGCTGGCCTCAACCTCTGCCCGGACCTGACTACTCTCTTGACTCCTGCCTGTCCTGTCCTCTGCCTGGATCTGACTCTCTCTTGCCTCCTGCAGGCCTCAACCTCTGCCTGTACTTGACTACTCTCTTGACCCTTGCCTACTCCAACCTCTGCCTGTACTTGACTACTCTCTTGACCCCTGTCTACTCCAACCTCTGCCTGGACCTGACTTCTCTCATGCCTCCTGCTGGCCTTAACTGCTGCCTGGACCTGAATACCTAGATCTCTCTTTCCTCCTGCCAGCTGCCACCTCTGCCTCGACCTGAATACTCTCTTCCCTGCTGCCTGCCTCAACCCCTGCCTGTATCTGACTGCTCTCTTTTTTCTTGCCAGCTTCCACCACTGCCTGTACTTGACTACTCTCTTGACTAGTGCTTGCCCTGACCTCTGCCCGGACCTGACTACTTTCTTGACTCCTGCCTGTCCTGACGTCTGCCCGGACCTGACTACTCTCTTGCTTGCTTCCTGACTCAACCTCTGCCCGGACCTGACCATTATTTGACTCTGTGAACAGCCTCCACACCATAGTCCTTCCATCCAGCAGCCCCCTTGGGTGGCAATCCCAAGGGCTGTCAACAATTTGTAGAAAAGAAAACCAGAACCACTACATTGTTTTGGCCCATTACCTCTATCAGGATGCTCTGTTGAATGTCAACTGCCACTTAGACTTTGCACCTCGGGTGAGTCTGCATTACCTCCCGGGGCTATTGTAACAAACAGACTGCAAAACATAGAACTTTGTATGTTGTCCATAGCTACACGTTAACCCTTTGTTTATCATCAAAGTCATGTGATCACCACATCTCTGAGTAGACACAGTGATCACATGGTTGTTAATAAAATAATCAGTAACTTTAAAAAAAGAATTTAATTTAACAAAACATATCAGACAGTCATGGGAGTCTTTTAACCCCTTCCAGCCCAGACACTCCCCCCCCCCCCTTCCAGCCCGGACACTTTCACCCCCTTCCAGTCCGGACACTTTCCCCCCCCTTCCAGACCGGACACTTTCCCTGCTTCCAGTCCGGACAATTTCCCCCCCCTTCCCCGGACACTTTCCCCCCCTTCCAGTCCGGACACTTTCCCCCCCTTCCAGTCCGGACACTTTCCCTGCTTCCAGTCCGGACAATTTCCCCCCCTTCCAGTCCGGACACTTTCACCCCCTTCCAGTCCGGACACTTTCCCCCCCCTTCCAGTCCGGACACTTTCCCCCCCTTCCAGTCCGGACACTTTCCCCCCCTTCCAGTCCGGACACTTTCCCTGCTTCCAGTCCGGACAATTTCCCCCCCTTCCAGTCCGGACACTTTCACCCCCTTCCAGTCCGGACACTTTCCCCCCCTTTCAGTCCGGACACTTTCACCCCCTTCCAGTCTGGACACTTCCCCCCCCTTCCAGTCCGGACACTTCCTCCCCCTTCCAGTCCGGACACTTTCACCCCCTTTCAGTCCGGACACTTTCACCCCCTTCCAGTCCGGACACTTTCCCCCCCTTCCAGTCCAGACACATTCCCCCCTTCCAGTCTGGACACTTTCACCCCCTTCCAGTCCGGACACTTTCCCCCCCTTCCAGTCCGGACACATTCCCCCCTTCCAGTCTGGACACTTTCACCCCCTTCCAGTCTGGACACTTCCCCCCCCTTCCAGTCCGGACACTTCCTCCCCTTCCAGTCACCTTTCACCCCCTTCCAGTCTGGACACTTCCCCCCCCTTCCAGTCCGGACACTTTCACCCCTTCCAGTCCGGACACTTTCACCCCCTTCCAGTCTGGACACTTTCCCTCCCCCTTCCAGTCCGGACACTTTCACCCCCTTCCAGTCCGGACACTTTCCCCCCCTTCCAGTCCGGACACTTTCCCCCCTTCCAGTCCGGACACTTTCCCCCCCCCCCCCTTCCAGTCCGGACACTTCCCCCCCCCTTCCAGTCCGGACACTTTCCCCCCCCTTTTCCCCCCCTTCCAGTCCGGACACTTTCCCCCCCTTCCAGTCCGGACACTTTCCCCCCCTTCCAGTCCGGACACTTCCCCCCCCCCCCTTCCAGTCCGGACACTTTCACCCCCTTCCAGTCCGGACACTTTCCCCCCTTCCCCCCAGGCCAATTTTCAGCTTTCAGCGCTATCACACTTTGAATGACAATTGCGCGGTCATGCAGCACTGCACCCATATGAATTTTTTAGCATTTTTATGAGGCAGATAAAACTTTATGTTGGCTGGGGTTTTTATTTTGTTGCTATATAAATGAAAAAGTCCAAACATTTTGAAAAAAAAAAGTGTTTTTCTTATGAAATTTTGCAAATAAATAATCTTTCTTCCTAAATCTTGGCCAAAATGTATTCATCTATCTTTTTAGTAAAAAAAAAACAAAAAAAAAAACAAATTAGTTTATAACCCAAATTTTATATATATATATATATTTTTTTTGTATTATTATTTATGGTTTTTTTTACACTGATTGCTTTTACACCCATAAAGGCTGTAAAAGCAATAATTTCTCCTCTCTGGCTGCATTCTTGCAGCCATTGAGAAATACTGTGAGAGCAGTGATTGGTCACAGCTTGTCACATGGTACAAGGCTGTTGTGAATGGCCCTGTACCATGTGATCTCTGTGATCATTCACAGATTTCACAGGTAGTAAGCAATGATGTCAGAAGTGACATCTTGTCTACTACTCTTCATGTGATCACTGATTGGCCAATCAGTGATCACATGATTGGGACCTCGCACACAGCAATCGTACAGCAATCAGGCAAGATCGCGGTGCCGCGCGCTCCCAGGGAGCGCGCGCACAGGCGGGGAGCGGGGAGGCCGTTTATATACATGGGCCGGATGGGAAGTGGTTAAGCCAATCTTTCTAGCAGTTCCCCGTGTGGCAAAATTAGAGGCTAATTCTGATAAAATTTTAACAAACATAAAACTGGAAAATAGTTTGAAAAGTAAAGCTGATAATTAAAAGCCACATAATGTTTTCTGAAGAAGCACATTCCGGCATTTCTATTGTTTGGTAAAATAATTGCGTGATTTAGGGAGCAGAGCGAGAACGAGGCGTAATTATACCGACGTGGCCGGGGCAACAAGATTTTTAAGTAGGGCAACGCTAACACCCGGTTCAACTTCATCCTCTGACCTGGAACCGGTAATACATGAGACTTTTCTAAAGCCTGCACACAATATAAATGGATTACAGACTTTGTCTCCCTGGACCTAATAGAAAAGATGTAATTAGGACATCGGGCAGCCAGGAAGATAATTATAAATGAATCATAGAAAGAAACACAATATATCATTCTTCACCGAGCTTACTCAGATCTTCGGCAACTATGATTCATTACCAAACTGAACTACACGGCTGAACCCAAACCATCACCTCTATCAGATGATTGGAAATCCCATTCCAAAACCATGGTCATTAATATGGAGTTGACCCCCCTTTGTGGTTATAGGAGCCACCATTCTTCTGGGAAGGCTTTGGAATGTGCCTGCGGGAATTTGTGCCCTTCACACAAAGACGTATTTGTGAGATCATGTTGATGTTAGGTGTTGGATGAGAAGACCTGACTTGAAATTGAGGTTCCAAGTCATCCCAAAAGATGGCAGTAGGGTTGAGGTCAGGTAATGACATTGAATGAGAAGATCTTGCTTGAAACTGAGGTTCCAGTACATCCTAAAGGCGTATAGCAGGGTTTGGGTTCAGGTATTGATATTGGATGAGAATATCTTGCTTGAAACTGAGGTTCCAGTACATCCTAAAGGAGTATAGCAGGGTTGGGTTCAGGTACTAATGTTGGATGAGAAGATCTTGCTTGAAAACTGAGTTTCCAGTACATCCTAAAGGCGTATAGCAGGGTTGGGTTCAGGTACTAATGTTGGATGAGAAAATCTGACTCGAAATTAAGGTTCCAGCTCTTCCTAAAAGAGGTCAAAAGGGTTGCAGTCAAGTATTGATGTTGGATGAGAAGGCCTAACTTGGGATTGAGGTTCTAATTCACCCCAAACATGTTCAGTAGGTTTACTCATGTTCAGTAGGTTTCCGGTACTAATGTTGGATGAGAGGAACTGGCTTGAAACTAGGGTTCCTATTCATCCCAAAGGTGTTCACCAGGGTTCGATGAGAAGACCTGACTTGAAAAATTGAGGTTCCAAGTCATCCCAAAAGATGGCAGTAGGGTTGAGGTCAGGTACTGACATTGAATGAGAAGATCTTGCTTGAAACTGAGGTTCTAGTACATCCTAAAGGTGTATAGCAGAGTTACGTTCAGATACTAATGTTGGATGAGAAAATCTTGCTTGACACTGAGGTTCCAGTTCAACCTAAAGGAGTATAGCAGGGTTGAGTCCATGTATTGATGTTTGATGAGAAGATCTGACTCAAAATTAAGGTTCCAGCTCTTCCTAAAAGAGGTCAGAAGGTTGCAGTCAAGTATTGATGTTGGATGAGAAGGCCTAACTTGGGATTGAGGTTCTAATTCACCCCAAACATGTTCAGTAGGTTTAAAGTCAGGTACTAATGTTGGATGAGACGAACTGGCTTGAAACTGGGGTTCCTATTCATCCCAAAGGTGTTCACCAGGGTTGGATGAGAAGACCTGACTTGAAATTGAGGCTCCAAGTCATCCCAAAAGATGGCAGTAGGGTTGAGGTCAGGTACTGACACTGAATGAGATCTTGCTTGAAACTAAGGTTCCAGTACATCCTAAAGATGTACAGCAGGGTTAAGTTCAGGTATTGATGTTGGATGAGAGAAGATCTTGATTGAAACTGAGGTTCCAGTTCAACCCAAAGGAGTATAGCAGGGTTGGCAGGGTGTATTTAGGTATTGTGCTCCCCTAGGCAACACAAAAATCGTCTGCCCCCACTGACACCAACCAACACCACCCTCAGAGAGCCTGACTTTGAACAACAACACCCCTGCCCCCCACATAGGAGAGCCTTCCACTACCCCCCCCAGCGATAGAGAGAAAGACACTCATCTTCACAACTCCAGACATCCCCGGGAATGAGAGTCGGGCTCTACATAGACCATCATGCAGCCTCTCTCAGATCCCACCTGGTTCCTATGGGACGTGTGTCCCCTTCTTTCATCCCTTTTCTTCTGGGAGGGAAGGTGCTGCTGCCCCCCCTGAAAAATGCCACCCTAGGCAAGTGGATTGTTTGCCTTGTGGTAAATACACCCCTAAAGGTTGGGTTTGGGTATTGATGTTGGATGAGAAGATCTGACTCATAATTAAGGTTCCAGCTCTTCCTAAAAGAGGTCAGAAAGGTTGCTGTCAGGTATTGATGTTGGATGAGAAGACCTAACTCGAGATTGAGGTTCTAATTTCACCCCAAACATGTTCAGTGGGTTTAAAGTCAGGTACTAATGTTGGATGAGACAAACTGGCTTGAAACTGGGGTTCCTATTTATCCCAAAGTTGTTCACCAGGGTTGGATGAGAAGACCTGACTCAAAATTGAAGTTCCAATTCATCTCAAAGGTGTTCACCAGGGTTGAGGTTAGGTACAGATTTTGGGTGAGAAGACCTGACTCAAAATTGAAGTTTCAATTCATCTCAAAGGTATTTGGCAAGGTTGCATTCAGGTAATTACTGTATGTTGGATGAGAAGACATAGCTGGAAGTTGAGGTTCCAGTTCATCCCAAATGTTTTCAGGAGGGTTGAGGTCAGGGCTCTGTGGAGGAAACTCGAGTTCCTCCACACCAAACTGGTCAAACCATTTCTTTTATGGAGCTGGCCCTCTGGAGCACAGTCATGGGTTAAAGAAAGGGGTCTTCACCAAACTGTTAACACAAGGATGAAAGATCACAATTGTCTGCAATGTTTTTGTATGCTGTAGTATTAACAGTAGTACCCTTTACTGGAAACCATGGCAATTAATATGAAGTTGCCCCCTCGCCCCTTCATGGTCATTAATATGGAGTTGGCCCCTCACCCCTTCATGGTCATTAATATGGAGTTGGCCCCCCACACCCCTTCGTGGTCATGAATATGGAGTTGGCCCCTCACCCCTTCATGGCCATTAATATGGAGTTGGCCCCTCACCCCTTCATGGCCATTAATATGGAGTTGGCCCCTCACCCCTTCATGGTCATTAATATGGAGTTGGCCCCATCACCATGGTCCTTCCCATCACCCCCCTTCGTGGTCATGAATATGGAGTTGGCCCCTCACCCCTTCATGGCCATTAATATGGAGTTGGCCCCTCATCCCTTCATGGCCATTAATATGGAGTTGGCCCCTCACCCCTTAATGGTCATTAATATGGAGTTGGCCCCTCACCCCTTCATGGCCATTAATATGAAATTGGCCCCTCACCCCTTCATGTTCATTAATATGGAGTTGGCCCCTTTGTGGCTATGACATCCTGCACATGTCTGGGACTTTGCACACCATTTCGGAGGGTGTCTGTGGGAATTTGTACCTATTTGTGAGGTCAGGTACTGATGTTGGATGACCCGTATCACCATCAGCATTCCAACTCATTCCAAAGGTGTTCAGTAGGGTTGAGGTCAGGGCTCTGCAGGACACTCCAGTTCCTCCACACCAGACTGGTCAAAATATGTCTTTATGGAGCTGGACATCCTGTTCTAAATAGAAAATGACCATTATTATAGCATTCCTCCATGGCCATTAACCCCTCGCCCTCCAGAGGATCCCCTCCCCCCTCCTCCCCCTCCAGAGGATCCCCTCCCCACCCCCCAGAGGATTTGCCCCCTGCCCTGACCAGGCCATTTTTTGTGATACGGCGCTGCGTTACTTTAATTGACAATTGCGCGGGTGTGCAACGCCGCACCAAATGAAATTTACATCCTTTTTTTCCCATGAATAGAGCTCTCTTTTGGTGGTATTTGATCACCTGTGCATTTTTTTTTTTTTTTGCGCTATAAAAAAAAAAGACCAACAATTTTGAGAAAAAAACAATATTTTAAACTTTTTGCTATAAAACATATCCAGTAGAAAAATTTAAAAAATCCAAACCAGGCACCCCGATACTCTCTCCTCTAACTCATTTTTTTTAATTGTATTAAAGCATATGTCATTTTTTATGGATTACATAAAATGCATTTTTTTTTTTAAATATTTTTTTCATGTATTACAGTATATGCCATTTATTTGTATGTGTTATAGGACACTGTATGAAAACCCAACCAATAAATAAATAAATATTAGTATATTATTATATACAATCAGATGTTACAGAGGGTTTTTTATGTCCAAATCCATGAGATGTTTATGGATTTTTTTAGTCCATATTATATATTCGCTAAATCTTCTTAGTACACCATGCTGGATCCACAGGCGGTGTGTTTGCTGTCTTAGGTTTTTGCTATTTATTTTGCTTTATGTTTTCTTACCCCTCAGCCCTGACGAAGGAAGCCGTGAGCACCCGAAAAGGGTCGGCTATATCCCGTGACCCGTTGTAAAAAAAAAAATACAGCCTTTTTTCAGTTGTGTTTGATCACCTGTGCATTTTTTTATTTTTTGTGCTATAAAAAAAAGACCGACAATTAAAAAAAAAAAAATATATATATTTTTGACTTTTTTTCTATAAAACATATCCAGTAGAAATTTTTAAAAAATCCAAACCAGGCACCCCGATACTCTCTCCTCTAACTCAATTTTTTTTTTGTATTGTATTAAAGCATATGTCATTTTTTATGGTTACATAAAATGCATTTTTTTTTTTACTTTTTTTTATATTTTTTTCATGTATTACAGTATATGCCATTTATTTGTATGTGTTATAGGACACTGTATGAATCCCAACCTATAAATAAATAAATATTAGTATATTATTATATACAATCAGATGTTACAGAGGGTTTTTTATGTCCAAATCCATGAGATGTTTTTATGGGGTTTTTTAGTAGTCCATATTATATATTCGCTACATCTTCTTAGTACACCATGCTGGATCCACAGGCGGTGTGTTTGCTGTCTTAGGTTTTTGCTATTTATTTTGCTTTATGTTCTTTTACCCCTCAGCCCTGACGAAGGAAGCCGTGAGCACCCGAAAAGGGTCGGCTATATCCCGTGACCCGTTGTAAAAAAAATATACGCCTTTTTTCAGTTGTATTTGATCACCTGTGCATTTTTATTTTTTGTGCTATAAAAAAAAAGAAGACCGACAATTAAAAAAAAAATATATATATATTTTTGACTTTTTTTCTATAAAACATATCCAGTAGAAATTTTTAAAAAATCCAAACCAGGCACCCCGATACTCTCTCCTCTAACTCATTTTTTTTTTATTGTATTAAAGCATATGTCATTTTTTATGTGTTACATAAAATGCATTTTTTTTTTTTTACTTTTTTTATATTTTTTTCATGTATTACAGTATATGTCATTTATTTTTACGCATTATAGGATACTGTATGAAACCCAACCCAGCCATGCTGGATCAACAGGCGGTGTGTTTGCTGTCTTAGGTTTTTGCTATTTATTTTGCTTTATGTTTTCTTACCCCTCAGCCCTGACGAAGAAAGCCGTGAGCACCCGAAAAGGGTTAGCTATATCCCGTGACCCGTTGTCAAAAAAAATACACCTTTTTTTCAGTTGTGTTTGATCACCTGTGCATTTTTATTTTTTTGTGCTATAAAAAAAAGACCGACAATTTAAAAAAAAAAATATATATATATTTTTGACTTTTTTTCTATAAAAAATATCCAGTAGAAATTTAAAAAAAATCCAAACCAGGCACCCCAATACTCTGCCCTCTAACTCATTTTTTTTTTATTGTATTAAAGCATATGTCATTTTTTTATGGGTTACATAAAATGCATTTTTTTTTTTTACTTTTTTTTATATTTTTTTCATGTATTACAGTATATGTCATTTATTTTTACGCATTATAGGATACTGTATGAAACCCAACCCAGCCATGCTGGATCAACAGGCGGTGTGTTTTTGCTGTCTTAGGTTTTTCCTATTTATTTTCTTTTATGTTCTCTTATCCCTCAGCCCTGACGCCCTGACGAAGGAAGCTGTGAGCACCCGAAATGAGATGTTCATGTTTTTTTTTTTTAGTACATATTATATATTCGCTACATCTTCTTAGTACACCATTATTTCAAGCAAGCTCCTGGAGCCAAGCCTGGTCCTCCCATTCTTCCCTCGTCGGCACCTGAGGCATTTAAGTGGGACCTGTGGATGGTTGAGCCAATAGGAACGAGGCTCAGAAAGCAGAAGGTTGAGTAACAATGTAACAAAAGGAATATTAAAGTACTAGCAGTTGTTTACTTTGAAAAGCTGAACCCCGGACACCCAGCTATTTATACAGATAACATCCACATGTGAGATCTTAGAGGGTCACCCCTTGTCTCACTGCTTCCAAGCTGCCCGGGCTAGCCGGATCCTAGCCCAGAAGCCCGTTCCTGCTCCATATAGAAGTTAACTCCAACCAATCAACAGGTCCCATACTGATGATGCTGCTTGATCCGTCTATTGGACAGACAGCACACACTGCCAGGGCTGTCTTAATGCATGGGGGCCCCTGGACACTGCCCGAGTGCAGGGGCGTAATTACCACAAGGCAAACAAGGCATTTGCCTAGGGCAGCATTTTTAAGGGGGGGCAGCGGCATCTTTCAGGGGGGCAGCAGCATTTTTCAGGGCCCCCCAAAAGAAAGGATGGAAGAAGGGACACACGCAGCATGGGGACCAGGCAGGATCTGAGAGAGGCTGCGGGCTGCTTGATGGTGTATGCAGAGCCCAACCCTTGTTCCCGGGGATGTCCGGAGCTGTGAAGGTGAATGTCTTCTCTCTCGCAGGTTGGGTGGCTGTCAGTGTATGGGGGGTCGGTGGTAGTGGAAGGCTCTCTCGGGTGGGGGTGATGTTAGTCAATGTCAGGCTCTCTTCATGGGGGGAGGGGGGTGCTGGTTAGTGCCAGGGTCTCTCCGTGGGGGGGGGGGAGGGAGCCAATTTTTGTACTGCCTAGGGCAGCATGAAACCTAAATACACCCCTGCCCGGGTGCATGGGGGCCCCTGGAAACTGACCGGGTGCATGGGGGCCCCTGGAAACTTCCCGGGTGCATCGGATGCATGAGGGCCCCATAATAATTTTGCATTACATCATACTTGCCAACTGTCCCGGATTTTCTGGGATAGTCACACGTTTCAGCCCAACACACGCCATCAAACAAGAAATCAGCCCAGCCAGACCTCCGGAGGCTGATGTGGAGAGGAGTATAATACTGCGGCTGTGAAGATCCCTCTGGAGGAACTTATTATATATCAGTCCCCGGCCTGGAGGATTACTAAGCTGGTGTTTATCATTTTTGGTTGGGGTATCTATTTTGCAGACTCTAGAAGTGGACACGTTTTTCACAGTTTTTTAGCACTAGATTGTTTCCCGGGTGCGTGTTTACACAGCTACTCACCTGACCATACAGTGATCACCAGTGTTTTGTGTGAATCACATGCGTTATGGAAGGAATAATTCAAGTTGGTAAGGATAATACACTATGTGCGTTTTCCTTTCTTTTTTTTTTGAGGTTTTTTTGGTTTCAGAAATTACTTTGGAGGCTGTCTTCACCTGGAGGTTGATTTTGAAATTTTGAATGACTAATTTATTATTTTGGGACTCGTGTGTTTTTTTGTTTTTGTTTTGAGCACTTACTATATCGTTTTTTATTCTCCTCTGCGCCCCGTGCTTGGAGATGCAAATCATGTGTATGTAGATATATATATATATATATATATATATATTTTAATATATATAATATATATATATATTTTTTTTTTTTAATATATAATAATATATATTGTATACTGCATGTTGAAGAAAGATTATTTACTTTTTTCTTTTTTTTATAAACACTTTTTTTCAAAATTTTGGACTTTTTCATTTATATAGCAAAAAAAAAAAAAAATCCCAGCGGTGAATAAATTACCACCAAAATAAATCTTTATCTGTCTCAAGAAAACGCTAAAAAAATTCATATGGGTATAGTGTTGCATGACCGCGCAATTGTCATTCAAAGTGTGATAGCACTGAAAGGCTGAAAAGTGGCCTGGGGGGGTGAAGGGGGGGGAAAGTGTCCGGACTGGAAGGGGGGAAATTGTCGGACTGGAAGGGGGTGTCCGAAAGTGTCCGGACTGGAAGGGGGGGAAAGTGTCCGGACTGGAAGGGGGGGAAAATGTCCGGACTGGAAGGGGGGGGAAAGTGTCCGGACTGGAAGGGGGGGGGGGAAAGTGTCCGGACTGGAAGGGGGGAAAGTGTCCGGACTGGAAGGGGGGGAAAGTGTCCGGACTGGAAGGGGGGGAAAGTGTCCGGACTGGAATAGGAAGGGGGGGAAAGTGTCCGGACTGGAAGGGGGGGAAGGGGTGAAAGTGTCCGGACTGGAAGGGGGGGTCCGGAAAGTGTGTCCGGACTGGAAGGACTGGGGAAAGTGTCCAGACTGGGAAAGGGGAGGAAAGTGTCCGGACTGGAAGGGGGGAAAGTGTCCGGACTGGAAGGGGGAAAGTGTGTCCGGACTGGAAGGGGGGAGGGGGAAAGTGTCCCTGGACTGGAAGGGGGGGAAAGTGTGTCAGACTGGAAGGGGGGGGGGAAGTGTCCGGAGACTGGAAGGGGAGGGGGGAAAGTGTCCGGATTGGAAGGGGGGGAAAGTGTCCGGACTGGAAGGGGGGGGGGGAAAGTGTCCGGACAGGAAGGGGGGGGGGGGAAAAGTGTCCGGACTGGAAGGGGGGGAGGTGTCCGGACTGGAAGGGGGGGAGGTGGGGGGAAAGTGTGTCCGGACTGGAAGGGGGGGAAAGTGTCCGGACTGGAAGGGGGGGAAAGTGTCCGGACTGGAGGAAGGGGGGGAAGGTGTCCGGACTGGAAGGGGGGGAGGATGTGTCGGACTGGAAGGGGGGGAAAGTGTCCGGACTGGAAGGGGGGGAAAGTGTCCGGGGGGGGACTGGAAAGGGGGGGGAAGTGTCCGACTAGAAAGGGGGGGGGGAAGTGTCCGGACTGGAAGGGGGGGGGGAAGTGTCCCCGGGGGGGGGAAAGTGTCCGACTCCGGACTGGAAGGGGGGGTGTCCGGACTAGAAGGGGGGGGGGTGTCCGGACTGGTGTCCGGGGGGGGACAAAGGGGGGGGGGATGTATATATATATTTTTTTATATATGTGACTTTGCACAGTCCTGCTGCCCGGTGTCAGTATTTCTTCTATAGGGCGGAGGACAGAGATATAATAATTGATGTCTTTTCTGTCATCCTGAAGTTCAGGTTTCATTTGTAGGGATGACAGGTTGGTTTTCCCGGCCTTAGAACTCGGCCGCCATTTCCGGAGAGGATGAAAGTTTTGCAACATGAAAACTTTAGGGGGGGGGGAATAAATGAATAAATCATATTGTTGAATAATATTGTCTTCCATCCATAATAGATGTTGGAAGCCATTAATGGCGGCGCGGCGTACGGCGATAAGACGCTAAATAGGAATCCTCGCGCTCTAATTCCTTCACACATTGCGGTTATTTTTAGTTATTAGTACCGCGCTCGTTTCAGGAATATTTTTATTCCTCGGATCTCGGAAACAGCAAAATTCTTTTTTTGTGCCGGATTTTGTTCGACGTGTTAAATCCAGAGAGACGCGGTTTGAAAAATATGCAAATATATTCATTAGGCGAACTCGGGTTTTTTTTTTCATAATTACAAATTTCTAAATGACTTTTTTTTCCTCTCGTGTTGCCGGTAATTTGCCTTTTTTTTTTCTTTCCTCTAAATTGAACGAATTCCATTTCCTCGATTCCACCTTCAGTTCTGCTTTCCTCCAAATGTACGATGGAGCTGAGACTGAAGACCTGAAATGTAGACAAGTCCAGAAAGTTCCCCCGCCACCTAATATCTCCCCCTCCTCATACATGTAGAGGTGGGTATTGTTCTCAGTGGGAGGGGACTGTATGGTCAAGAATCATGTGATAGGAAGCTGCAGTCCTTCTATTTAATGCACACAAGGCTTGCAGAATGAAAGCAGTAATGGGTGATGAGGACACATAAGTGGGTTTGGAGTGACCATGGGGGCTACCCCTCTCTGACACATGTAGAGGTGGGTATTGTTGTTGTCAGTGGGAGGTGGTTGTATGGCCAAGAATCATGTGATAGGAAGCAGCAGTCCTTCTCTGAAATGCACACACGATCTTGCAGAATGGAAGCAGTAATGGGTTGCACAGAGCTCAGATTTGGGTGGGGTTGGCAGTGGGCATGGAGGCTCCCCCCCCGTGATACATGTAGAGGTGGGTATTGTTGTTGTTAGTGGGAGGGGGCTGTATGGTCAAGAATCATGTGATAGGAAGCTGCAGTCCTTCCCTGACATGCATATAAGGCCTTGCAGAATGAAAGCAGTAATGGGTAGCACAGAGCTCAGATTTGCGGGCAACTAGGTGGGTTTGGCAGTGAGCATGGAGGCTCCCCCCCCCCCCCGTGATACATGTAGAGGTGGGTATTGTTGTTGTTAGTGGGAGGTGACTATATGGTCAAGAATCATGTGATAGGAAGCTGCAGTCCTTCCCTGAAATGCACACAAGACCTTGCAGAATGGAAGCAGTAATGGGTTGAGGAGGACACCTAGGTGGGTTTTGTAGTGACCATGGGGGCTACCCCTCTCTGATAAATTGTAGAGGTGGGTATTGTTGTTGTCAGTGGGAGGTGACTGTATGGCCAAGAATCATGTGATAGGAAGCTGCAGTCCTTCCCTGAAATGCACACAAGACCTTGCAGAATGGAAGCAGTAATGCGGTGCACAGAGCTCAGATTTGAGGACAACTAGGTGGACTGTAAATAGACAGCAAAGGTTGCTTGGAAGTGAGTATGTCCTTCTGGGAAGGGGGTGAAGAATCAGGAGAGGTGGGAGAAGGACCCTGCTACACCGGCGAAAGAAGAAACTCCCTACTCCGGGGGTCTCCAAACTTTCTAAACAAAGGGCCAACCAAACTACTGTCCTTCAGACTTTACGAGGGCCGGACTGGGAGTAGAAAAGGTCCGTCAGTGGGAAAAAATAATGTCCAATTGTTTGGTGTTAGTGGGAGGAATTGTGTCCCGTCATTGATTTCATTGGACCCTATCATTGGTGTCATAGGACCCTATCATTGGTGTCATAGGACCCTATCATTGGTGTCATTGGAAGGAGGTGTGCTCCCTTCATTGGTGTAAGTGGGGGGAATTATACCCAATTGTTGGTATCAGAAGATGAAATAGTGCCCCAAGGGCCAGATAAAAGCAAGCAAAGGGCCGCATCGGGCTTCAGTTTGGAGACCTCTGCCCTATACTGATAGGACCCTGATACCACGGTGGAAGAAGAACCTCCCTATACTGATAGGACCTTGTTACTCCCGGTTTGGAGAAGGACCTCATTGCACCTGTGGAAGGAAGAACTTCCTACACTGGTAGGACCTCCTTACATTGGTGGGAGAAGGACCCTGTTATGCTGATTGGAGAAGGACCTTCTTACACGGGTATAAGAAGGATCCCTTTAAACTGGTGGAATTAGGTGAAAGTAGAAGGACGAGACCACTCAACCTGCACACTGGTGAAAGAAGGACCTTGTTACACTGGTGGGGAAAGGACCTTCTCATACTAATGGGAGAAGGATATCCTTGCACTGGTGGCCATTGGAAGTGTGCCCCACCCATAAAAAGACCTACACAAAAACATTGGCTGGAAGTAAGTAGGTTCTATTGGGTGGGAGATCAATCACTACTACTCAAGGAACCCTCAGCAACGTCTGGAGGAACCCTCAGCAAAGTCCAGAGGAACCCTCAGCAAAGTCCCGAGGAACCCTCAGCAACGTCCGGAGGAACCCTCAGCAACATCCCGAGGAACCCACAGTAACGTCTCAAGGAACCCTGAGCAATGTCCCAAGGAACCCTGAGCAACGTCCCGAGGAACCCTCAGCAACGTCCCGAGGAACCCTGAGCAACGTCCCAAGGAACCCTCAGCAATGTCCTTAGGAACCCTCAGCAACGTCTCGAGGAACCCTCAGCAGCATCCCGAGGAACCCTCAGCAATGTCCTGAGAACCCTCAGCAATGTCCTTAGGAACCCTGAGCAACCCCGAGGAACCCTCAGCAATGTCCCGAGGAACCCTCAGCAATGTCCCCCTCAGCAATGTCCTTAGGAACCCTCAGCAACATCCCGAGGAACCCTCAGCAACGTCCGAACCCTCAGCAATGTCCCGAGGAACCCTCAGCAACGTCCAGAGGAACCCTCAGCAATGTCCCGAGGAACCCTCAGCAATGTCCCGAGGAACCCTCAGCAACGTCCCGAAGAACCCTGAGCAACGTCCCGAGGAACCTTGGTTTATTGCCTTCATGATGCATGTGAAGTTTGGCGTTTTCAGCAATACAACAGTTTGCTCACAGCCATGGAAACGGTTAAATAATCGCTGTACCGCGCACTAGCAGACACGTGTGAGAACGATGTTACGGCGCCCATGCGTGAGCCCCCGGCACATATCTCAGCCTTCTCACCGATCTCAGGATCTTTAATGGAGTTCTTTTTTAGCACTTTTAAACTGTTAGAATAATCGTTTGTCGGCGTTCGTCCTCCACTACATAAAGCCGGAACCTTTGTCTATTATCTCATAAAAGGAATTATAAGTCGTCCTCTCCGAGGTCCATAACCTCCACAGGAGACCATCTCCTGAACCCGTCTCAGTAAATCCCGCTGTAGTCACGGTTTATGTCCTCTGGGCCGAGTTCCAGCCGCTCGCATGACCCGACCTGGAGCTGGGCGAGGGGGGGGGGGGGGAAGCGTCTGGCGGCTGAATTTCACAGGTTATTCGCTGTCATCAAATCCCAATCATGAGGGAGAATTGTGCCGATAATCATCAGAGAGGAGATCGGAGCACTACAAGGCCAAGCATGGCCGCCCAGTCCAAGGTGGAGGGATGGGGATCGCCGTCTGCCATCAGCCTTGTCACCTTAAAGGAGAACTCCGGGAACAGAAACGTTCCTCTATAGCCACACATTGTGTGCTCTGGACAATCCAGATATTACCTTGTGAAGGTAGCATTGCCATCATCACAGAGGGCAGAGCTGTGGGAGGGCCCCAGCAAGCTCCACCCACTACAGAAAACCACAGGAAAGGGAGGAAACAAGACAAAGAGGGGGAGGGGAGACTGAGGAAATGCCTCCTCCTCCTTCTACAAAGTTACAATGTACAGTCTTATCACTGGGGGAGGAGACTAAGGAAATGCCTCCTCCTCCTTCTACAAAGTTACATTGTATAGTCCGGGTGTCGGCAACCCGCGGCTCCAGAGCCGCATGCGGCTCTTTTTTTTCCCGCCTTTGCTGCGGCTCCGGAGCACACTGCCCACCAGGTGACAGGCAATAGAGTTGCCGTAGCTCAGTGGTCGGCAAGCCGCGGCTATTTACACTCTTTAATGCGGCTCTTCTGTGTGCCGGGTGCCCGCTCCCCCTCCCTCCTCTCGGGCGGCTGCCCCAAAAGTCAGGACTCTGCAGAGCGGAGCGTGGCAAACATTGGCTGTCAGGATGTAGGCGTGGCAGCGTGACGAACTCCTCTCCTCTCACAGTCCGCCCTGAAGACCGGAACGGCGCGGGAAACCGGCGAGAGGAACGCGCGGAGCAAAGGTAAGTGAATTGACACAATATGGGGGGATGAATTACTATATGGGGGATGAATTACTATGGGGGATGAATTACTATATGGGGATGAATTTACTATATGGGGGATGAATTACTATGGGGGAATTAATTGGGGGACTATATGGGGGATGAATTACTATGGGGGAATTACTATATGGGGGATGAATTACTATATGGGGGATGAATTACTATGGGGGATGAATTACTATGGGGGATGAATTACTATATGGGGGATGAATGAATTACTATATGGGGGATGAATTACTATAATGGGGGATGAAATTACTATGAATTACTATGGGGATGAATTACTATATGGGGGATGAATTACTATATGGGGGATGAATTACTATAAGGGGGATGAATGAATTACTATGGGGGATGAATTACTATGGGGGATGAATTACTATGGGGGATGAATTACTATATGGGGGATGAATTACTATATGGGGGATGAATTACTATGGGGGATGGGGGAATTACTATATGGGGGATGATGAAATTACTATATGGGGGATGAAATTACTATATGGGGGATGAATTACTATGGGGGATGAATTACTATGGGGGATGAATTACTATATGGGGGATGAATTACTATATGGGGGATGAATTACTATATGGGGGGATGAATTACTATATGGGGGATGAATTACTATGGGGGAATGAATTACTATATGGGGGATGAATTACTATATGGGGGATGAATTACTATGGGGGATGAATTATGGGGGAATATTACTATATGGGGGGATGAATTACTAAATGATGAATTACTATATGGGGGATGAATTACTATATGGGGATGAATTACTATGGGGGATGAATTACTATATGGGGGATGAATTACTATATGGGGGATGAATTACTATGGGGGGATGAATTACTATATGGGGGATGAATTACTATGGGGGATGAATTACTATATGGGGATTGGGGGATGAATTACTATGAATTACTATGGGGGATGAATTACTATGGGGGATGAATTACTATATGGGGATGAATTACTATGGGGGATGAATTACTATATGGGGGGATGATGGGGGATGTAATTACTATTATGGGGGATGAATTACTATGGGGGATGAATTACTATATGGGGATGAATTACTATATGGGGGATGAATTACTATATGGGGGATGAATTACTATATGGGGGATGAATTACTATATGGGGGATGAATTAATATGGGGGATTCGACTATTACTAAATGGGGGATGGGGGATGAATTACTATGGGGGATGTAATTACTATATGGGGGGACACAATACTAGGGGAATGAATTACTATATGGGGGATGAATTACTATGGGGGATGAATTACTATATGAATTACAATATGGGGATGAATTAAGATGGGACTATATGGGGGATTAATCTACTATAAGGGGATGAATTACTAAACTGGGGGATGTATGGGGGATGAATTACTATATGAATACTTGACATGGGGAATGAATTACTATATGGGGATGTATTACTATATGGGGATGAATTACTATATGAATAAGGGGGATGAAATACTATAGGGGGGATGGGGGGTATGAATTACTTTATGGGGGATGAATTTACTATATGGGGGATGAATTACTAATGGGGGATGAATAATGAATTATAGGGGGGGATGAATTACTATAGGGGGGATGAATTACTTATATGGGGGATGAAGGGGATTACTATATGGGGGATGAATTACTATATGGGGGATGAATACTATATATGAATTACTATATGGGGATGAATTACTATATGGGGGGATGAATTACTATTATGGGGGATGAATTATCTATATATGGGGGATGAATTACTATATGGGGGATGAATTACTATATGGGGGATGAATTACTATAGGGGGAATTACTATATGGGGGATGAATTACTATATGGGGGATGAATTACTATAGGGGGATGAATTGACTAATTGACTTACTATGGGGGATGAATTACTATATGGGGGATGAATTTACTATATGGGGGATGAATTACTATATGGGGGATGAATTACTATATGGGGGATGTATTTTCAGTTTTAAAAATGTGGCTCTCAAAATAAATTTCAATCGTGGTTTTGGCGAGATTTGGCTCAGTTGAAAAAAAAGGTTGCCCACCACTGCTCTAAGGGCTCGTTCACACTAGGCTGTTTTGCCAACGCTTGCCAAACGCCCCTATATAGCGTTTGGCAAGCGTTGGTCCGGTGTTTGCGGAGCGTTTTTAGACCCTTTTTTAACGCTCGGCAAACGCTCCGCAAACGCCGCATGCGCGGTTTAGCGGCGGTTGCTAGGCGTTTGCCGAGCGTTAATAACGCCCCACAAACGCCTATAATGCATTTGAGTGGTGTTACCGCTCCGCAAAAACGCCCCGCAACCGCGTCGCAAACCGCACCGCAAAATCGCCGGCCGGGGGGACCAGCGTTTGCGGAGCGGCACCATAGACGAGAATAGGAGGCTTCAAAGCCTCCTGACTCAACCAGAGGCGTCCGTTTTGCCGCGACGCAACGCGACGCGACGCAAACGCTCCTGTTAGAACAGCACCATGCGCTGTAATGTGCAGAGTTGGCAGAGGCGTTTGGGAAGCGGTAAAAACGCTTCCCAAACGCCTCTCTGCCGCCTGCACACAAGGCTAGTGTGAACGTAGCCTAAGGCTATGATTGTGATTATGACGATACACTGTGGCCCTGGTTAACCCTTTGCTTACTGGGCCCTTAAAACCCCCTTCATGACCAGAGCGCTTTTTGCAATATATGCAGTGTCGGATTTGTTTTAAATGTTGCAATGGTTTTGCGGCTCCCAGTCTTTTTTTCCTCTCGGAAACGGGTCCAAGTGGCTCTTTATGTCTTAAAGGTTGCAGACCCCTGGTATAGTCTGATCACTGGGGGAGGGAGACTGAGGAAATTACTCCTCCTGCCTGCAGCAGACTGATGACATCATCTCAGCCTAGGCACAGTCACTGACTGGAGATGAAGGACGGCTTGTTGATGATAACAGATGATCCAGTCGCTGTATATAGGAGACGTCAGGAATGTCACTGACACTTCAGTCTGCCGCCCCCCACCAGAGAGGACCCTCCGTATACATCCCACAATGGATTGATGGATGGAGGGATGGAGGGAGGGAGGGATGGGAAATGGAGGGAGGGAGGGATGGGAAATGGATGGATGGATGGAGGGATGGATGGAGGGATGGATGGATGGAGGGATGGATGGATGAGATGGATGGATGGATGGAGGGATGAATGGATGGAGGGATGGATGGATGGAGGGATGGATAGATGGATGGATGGCGGGATGGATGGAGGTATGGAGGGATGGATGGATGGAGGGATGGATGGATGGATGGATGGAGGGATGGATAGATGGATGGATGGAGGGATGGATGGAGGTATGGAGGGATGGATGGAGGGATAGAGGGATGGATGGAGGGATGGATGGAGGGATGGATGGATGGATGGATGGATGGATGGAGGGATGGATGGATGGATGGATGGATGAATGGAGACATGGATGGATGGAGGGATGGATGGAGGGATGGGTAGATGGATGGAGGGATGGATGGATGGATGGATGGAGGATGGATAGATGGATGGAGGGATGGATGGATGGAGACATGGATGGATGGATGGATGTAGGGATGGATGGAGGGATGGATGGAGGGGATGGATGGATGGGAGGGATGGATGGATGGATGGATGGATGGATGGATGGAGGGATGGATGGAGGGATGGATGGATGGATGGATGGAGGGATGGATAATAGATGGATGGAGAGGAGACGGACTCTGGAGTTCCGGGAGACGCTCATTCCTCCTGTCATCTATATATAGAAGGATCCGGGATATGAATTCTGTAGCTCCGCCTGTTCTGCTCAGCGATTGGATGAAATAGTCATCAGACGGTCAGTCTGAACACTGGGAACATGCTGCTCCTGATGTAGAATGACTGGAGGGCCGCCTCCCCCCATGGCAGCTCCTTCCATCCCTCCTGTCATCTAATGCTGATCACCCGGCCTGGGCCGAGAATTTATTTATCTTTCCAGCAGTTGTTATGTGAGATACCCGGCAAGAACATGATATGTGTGGGATCCCTCCATCCAAAATTGACATTCCAACATTGATGAGTTCCCGGGTCTGTAGGCTCACTAAACCCATTATGAGGGGTTCCCACCATCCCTGTGCTGAGTTCCCGGGCTTAGGATCCAATTCTCAGGCAGCACCATATGGGGAGGGGCTTAGGATCCAATTCTCAGGCAGCGCCATATGGGGGAGGGGCTTACAGGATATTGATAGGTTTTATGGGACAATCCAATTCTACACTCCAAAGGTATTAGGACCCCCCCCCCCCCCCCCGCCCTCCCAATCATGTGATTCAGGTGTTCCAAATCCCCTCCCAATCATGTGATTCAGGTGTTCCAATCCCCTCCCAATCATGTGATTCAGGTGTTCCAATCCCCTCCATATCATGTGATTCAGGTGTTCCAATCCCCTCCATATCATGTGATTCAGGTGTTCCAATCCCCTCCCATATCATGTGATTCGGTGTTCCAATCCCCTCCCAATCATGTGATTCGGGTGTTCCAATCCCCTCCCAATCATGTGATTCGGGTGTTCCAATCCCCTCCCAATCATGTGATTCGGGTGTTCCAATCCCCTCCCAATCATGTGATTCGGGTGTTCCAATCCCCTCCATATCATGTGATTCAGGTGTTCCAATCCCCTCCATGGACACAGGTGTATACAATCCATCCCCTAGGCATGCAGACGGCTTCTACAAACATTGGTGAAAGAATGGGTCGCTCTCAGGAGCTCAGTGACTCCAAGCGTGGTCCCGTGATAGGTGGCCACCTGGGCAATAAGTCCATCCGTGACATTTCCTGGCTACTAAATATTCCACGCTCAACTGTTAGTGGGATTATAACAAAGTGGAAGCCACTGGGAACAACAGCCACTCAGCCACCAAGTGGTAGGCCCTGTCACATGACAGGGCGGGGTCAGCGCATGCTGAAGCGCACAGTGCGCAGAAATCACCAACTGTCTGCAGAGTCAATAGCTAAAGACCTCCAAACTTGGTGTGGCCTTCAGATGAGCCCAACAACAGTGCGTAGAGAGCTTCATGGAATGGGTTTCCATGGCCGAGCAGCTGCATCCAAGCCTTCCATCACCAAGTGCAATGCAAAGCATCGGATGCCGTGATGTAAAGCACGCCGCCACTGGACTCTAGAGCAGAGGAGACGTGTTCTCTGGAGGGACCAATCAGGCTTCTCTGTCTGGCAATCCGATGGACATGTCTGGGTTTGGCGGTGGCCAGGAGAACGGTACTTGCCTGACTGCATTGTGCCAAGTGTAAAGTTTGGTGGAGGGGGATTATGGTGTGGGGTTGTTTTTCAGGGGTTGGGCTTGGCCCCCTAGTTCCAGTGAAGGGAACTCTTAAGGTGACATTTTGGACAGTTTCATGCTCCCAACTTTGTGGGAAGAGTTTGGGGATGGCCCCTTCCTGTTCCAACATGACTGCCCACCAGTGCAAGGTCCATAAAGACATGGAGGAGCCAGTTTGGGGTGGAGGAACTTGACTGTCCTGCACAGAGTCCTGACCTCAACCCCATAGAACACCTTTGGGATGAATTAGAGCGGAGATTTGGTGATGTCACTACTGTGCTGGTCACTGTTTTCCTTGCTGGAGGGGAAGCTGTACCTGAGGACCTACACTGCAAGGATCCCCCTGCTCATGCTTTATCCATTCTGTGATCTGTGCTTCCTCCACCTCTGTGCTGCAATACTGCAGAGGAACGAGTGACAGTACACAAAAAAAAATGACTCTGTGAGTGTCACCGGCTTCCTGAGACAGGAGTCTCTGACTGGGAACAAAGGAAAAACAGTTTGGAGATTCCTGGTTTAAGGCTCTACTACCTTTGACTGCTGATCTCAGGAGATTTGGAGGGAGATTTGTTGATGTCACTACTGTGCTGATCACTGTCTCCTTGCTGGAGGGGAAGCTGTACCAGAGAAACTTCATTGCAAGGATCTCCCTGCTTCTTTCATTTTGTATACAGTATTTGTGCTACCTGAGGACCTGCAGTACAAGGATCCCCCTGCTCATGCTTCATCCATTCTGTGACCTATGTTTCCTCCACCTCTGTCATTACCCCACCAGCCACCTTTCATCAGGGGGGCAGCTTGGACATGAGGAAGAAAATTCCTGCTCCTCTACCAAGATGCCTTCTTTCACCCAAAGACATAGTGCAGAACGATGTGGCCCTCATACTGGAAAGCTTGGAGACCCCTAATTAGAGCACTGCTGCATCTGTCTGCCAGTCTCACCAGATTTGAAGTGAAACTTGGTGGTGTCACTACTGTGCTGATCACTGTTCTCCTTGCTGGAGGGAAAGCTGTTCCTGAGGACCTGATGTGCAAGGATCCTCCTGTTTCTTCCATTTTGTATATCTGTGCTTCCCCACTCCTCCTTGCTGGAGGGGAAGCAGTACCCTAGGACCTGCAGTACAAGGATCCCCCTGCTCATGCTTCATCCATTCTGTGATCTGTGCTTCCTCCACCTCTGTCATTACCCCACCAGCCACCTTTCATCAGGGGGGCAGCTTGGACATGAAGAAGAAAATCCCTGCTCCTCTACCAAGATGTCTCCTTCCACCCAAAGACATAGTGCAGATCGATGTGGCCCTCATACTGGAAAGCTTGGAGACCCCTAATTAGAGCACTGCTGCATCTGTCTGCCAGTCTCACCAGATTTGAAGTGAAACTTGGTGGTGTCACTACTGTGCTGATCACTGTTCTCCTTGCTGGAGGGAAAGCTGTTCCTGAGGACCTGATGTGCAAGGATCTTCCTGTTTCTTCCATTTTGTATATCTGTGCTTCCCCACTCCTCCTTGCTGGAGGGGAAGCAGTACCCTAGGACCTGCAGTACAAGGATCCCCCTGCTCATGCTTCATCCATTCTGTGATCTGTGCTTCCTCCACCTCTCTCATTACCCCACCAGCCACCTTTCATCATCATGGTTGCCAATTAGTTGCCACCCCAGGACAGGAAATGTGTTACTGGCAGGATCACCAAGGGAAAATAAAGTAAAAAAAAACCTGAAAAAAGAAAACTAATGCAGCCACCACATCTAAGACGGGTTAAAATACAATCTACGCCATTTTTGTCCTTGGGTTGGGATACGCTTGAATACCGCAGAGGAACGTGTGACGGTACACCACAAAAAATGACTCTGTGAGTGTCCCCGACATCCGGAGGCAGAACTCTCCGACCGGGAACAAACAGAGCGCAGCGTTCCCCAGCCAACAAGGAGAGATTAATGATGCGAGGAGTCTGTCTGCTGCAGCAATCTGTTTCTCGCTGGTGAGTGCCGCTAATCGCCATCAACTGCTGGAGCCGGCGCTTACACGGAGGATAACTCTCCGGGCCGTGATTCGTCAGTGACACCGCGCCGCGCGTCTGATGCAACACAGCGAGCGGAAGACGGAGGTTTATTTATAAAGTGATGACCAGCTGCTCCCTCCAGACTTTTATTTATTTTTAGTGTGTTTATTTTTTTGGTACAATCATTTTTATTGAAATAAAAGGTGAACGGGACGAACAAAAGGGAATATTTGGTTCCCACGAGAGGGAAATCGATGACGTCATCGTGAACATTCGGCGCGCCACAGCGCTATAAACCAACTTCCCCAACCAACATGGCTGATGGTAGTCACAAGTGACGGCTCGACGGGCCCAGGCTAGGAACTGGAAGAACCACAACAGGGGCAGACTGACAACTAGGAAATCATGGGGCCCCTGTGTCCTCGCCCACACTCAAACCACACCCAAAAAAAGCCTATGAAAAGAAACAGGGGTATCTCATGGGGCCCCCTACTGACCCCGGGCCCTCAGGCAGTGCTCGAGTGCCTAAATGATCAGTCCGCCCCCTGAACCACAAAGATAAGATCGGATAGGGAAGTCTCCAACTGAGTGCGAGTTATGGGGGGGGGGGGGGGGGGGTGGAGGGTAGAATCCAGAGGGAGAAAAGAGCAGTAAGAAGGGGGAAGGAAGAGCAGAGCGAAGCTCAGAGAAGGAGGAAAGGTCCTGCAGGCCAAGAAGCATCTTATTAGCCAGGGACTCTGATGGGGACTCTGATGGGGACTTTGATATAAGGGGGTGTTTTGATGGAGACCCTGAGGTAAGGAGAGACTTTGATGGGAACCCTGATGTAAGAGGAAACTCTTACGGGGACCCTGATGTAAGGGTGGACTGTGATTGGGACCCTGATGTGAGGGAGGACTCTGATTGGGACCCTGATGTAAGGGGGGACTCTGATTGGGGACCCTGATGTAAGAGGAAAAACTCTTACGGGGACCCTGATGTAAGAGGAAACTCTTACGGGGACCCTGATGTAAGGGGGGACTCTGATTGGGACCCTGATGTGAGGGATGGACTCTGATTGGGACCCTGATGTGAGGAGGACTCTGATGGGGTTTTGATGTTTGGGGTTTGCTTTACTGAAGTTCTTTTTTCTGCTGTTCTGAATCATATCATGCTGATTTTAAAAAAAGATCCAGTTAAAACATATTAATTGGAGTGAGATTTGGTGATGTCACTATGATGGATCACTGTTACTGGACTTGCTGAAAGGGGGAAGCTGGGACCTGAAGGTACAAGGATCTCCCTGCTGGGGTCTTTATTGTGCAGAACTGTGCTTCCTCCACCCTTCCTTGATGGAGTGGAAGTTGCACTTGAAGACCTTTACTTTTGGACAGGGATCTCCTACTCAAGCTTCATTATTCTGTGATCTGTGCTTCCTCATACCTCATCATTTACCCCACCAGACCTTTCAATCAGGGGGGCAGCTTGGACATGAGGAAGAAAGTTCCCAAGATGTCTCCTGTACCCAAAGACACAGTGCTGAATCACTGTTCTCCTCATTCTGGAAAGCTTGGAGACCCCTAATTAAAACCTGCTGGTCATCGATCCAAGGATCTCACCAGATTTTTGAAACTTGATTGTGTCACTACTGTGCTGATCACTGCTCTCCTTGCTGGAAGTGGAAGCTGTTCCTGAGGACCTGCAGTGCAAGGATCTCCCTGCTCATGCTTCATTCATTCTATTGATTATGCTTCTTCCACCTCTATCATTACCCCACCAGCCACCATTCATCAGGGGGGCAGCTTGTACATAAGGAAGCAAATCCCTGAAAGATGCACCTCTACCAAGATGCCTCTTTCAACCCAGAGACACACTGCAGAATGATGGGCCCTTATAATGAGAAGCTTGAAGACCTCTGATTTAAAGCACTGCTGCATTGTCTGCTGGTCTCACCAGATTTGGAGTGAGATTTGGTTGTGTCACTACTGGGCTAATCACTGTTCTCCTTGCTGGAGGGAAGCTGTACCGGAGGAACTGCAAGGATCCCTGCTCATGCTTCATCCATTCTGTGATCTGTGCTTAATCCACTTCTATCATTACCCCACCAGACACCATTCATCAGGGGGGCAACTTGGAAATGAGGAAGCAACTCTCTGCTCCTCTACCAAGATGCCTCTTTCTACCCAGAGACACACTGCAGAATGATGTGGCTCTAAAAAGCTTGGAGATCCCTGATTTAAAGCACTGCTGCATCTGACTACCAGTCTTACAAGATTTGGATTGAGACTTTGTGACACTACTACTGTGCTGATCACTGTTCTTGCTGAAGGGGAAGCTGTATTTGAGAACCTGCTGTGCAAGGATCTCCCTGCTTCTTCTATTTTGTCAATATGTGCTTCCTTCACTCCTCCTTGCTGGAGGGGGAAGCTGTACCTGAGGACCTGCTGTGCAAGGATCTCAATGTTTCTTCCTTTTTGTCGATATGTGCTTCCTTCACCCCTCCTTGCTGTAGGGGAAGCTGTACCTGAGGTGCTACGTTGCAAGGATCTCCCTGCTTCTTCCCTTTTGTGAATCTGGGCTTTCTCTACCTCTCCTTACTGGAGGAGAATTTGTACCTGAGGACCTAAATTGCATGGATATCCCTGCTTCTTCCATTTTGTGAATCTAGGCTTGCTCCACTCCTCCTTGCTGGAGGGGAAGCTGTACCTGAGGGCCTACATTGCAAGGATCTCCCTGCTTCTTCCATTTTGTGAATCTGGGCTTGCTCCACTTATCCTTGCTGGAAGGGAAGCTGTACCTGAAGACCCACATTGTAAGGATCTCCCTGCTTTCCCATTTTATGAAACTGGACGTGTTCCACTCCTCCTTGCTGGAGGGTAAGCTGTGCCTGAGGACCTACATTAAAAGGATCTTTCTGCTTCTTCCATTTTGTGAATCTAGGCTTGCTCCACTTCTCCTTACTGGAGGGGAATCTGTACCTGAGGACCTAAATCACAAGGATCTCCCTGCTTCGTCCATTTTGTGAATCTAGGCTTGCTCCACTTCTCCTTACTGGAAGGGAAGCTGTACCTGAGGACCTACATTGCAAGGATCTCCCTGCTTCGTCCATTTTGTGAATCTGGACTTGTTCCACTCCTCCTTGCTTGAAGGGAAGCTGTACCTGAGGATCTACATCACAAGGATCCCCCTGTTCTCTTCTATTTTGTGAATCTGGGCTTGCTCTGCTCCTCCATGCTGGAAGGGAAGCTGTACCTGAGGATCTGCAGTGCAAGCTCTCCCCACTTCTGCTTCATCCATTGTGTGGATCTCGTCTTCTTTCTTGTTGCTTCTTCAATACTACCCCTCCGTTTTCAGGGGGTAGCTTGGATATGAGGAAGCAAATCCCTGCTCCTCATCCAAGATGCCCCTCCCTCCTATACAGACGCACAGTGCGGAACGAGGCAGTCAATAATGAGGGAAAGCCCAGCTGCAGGCAGACCATAGGCATTACTACCGGTGACTAGTTCTTTGATGGCTGTTTGCTCACCCACCTCCCAGAGTCCAGTTCCGCCTTCTTTGATTCGATAACAATTTTGCCCCAAATGGCCACATTTTGCCGAAATCTCCCGATTTTTCCTTGGAATTTCTGGAAAATGAAAGCGCAGTTTATTCATCCCTACCGAGGAATGCAAAGATTCCCCTTGAGATGGAAGGAGAGGTTATAATTATTGGCTGCACCAGCCGTCTGATACACTCGGCCTCTTCCAGATGCCAGATCCATTTTTCACGACTTAGCGGACGATGGATTTCTCGTTAACACAATTTTACTTTTAATTTGAAGCTGACTGATTTTTTTATTTATTTTTTCTTCATATTAATGTGCCGTTAGATTCGGTGACTCAAAGCTCTTCTTCCTGTGAGCTGCATGAATAATACAATGGCAGGCAGTGTTGGTGTCATCCCTGGCAGCTCGGAGCCTTTGATACCGATCGTTTCTACAAGCAGTGACACCAACAATTACATTTTACACAGCGCCGGGTGCTGACGGTGTGCAGGAGAGGGGCCGGGGATTTGCATTTGTGCTGTTCGAAAATGAAGGTCACCCCGCTACATGCTCAGAGATAAAAGGAAGTTCCAGCAATAGGCAGGTTGTGTCCCAAAGTGCCAGAAATGCTGAAATGTAATGTTCTGTATATATATTGATTTACAATATACACTCACCGGCCACTTTATTAGGTCCACCTTGCTAATGCCAAAGAAATGCTCCCCCACACCATGACACCACCACAGCCTGAACCATGGATACAAGGCAGGATGGATCCACCACACCATGACACCACCACCAACATCAACACCATTGATACAAGGCAGGATGGATCTACCACATCATGACACCACCACCAACATGAACCATTGATACAAGGCAGGATGGATCTACCACACCATGACACCACCACCACCAGCCTGAACCATTGATACAAGGCAGAATGGATCCACCACACCATGACACCACCACCAGCCTGAACCGTGGATACAAGGCAGGATGGATCCACCACACCATGACACCACCACCACCAGCCTGAAACCATACAAGGCAGGATGGATCCACCACACCATGACACCACCACCACCAGCCTGAACTGTTGATACAAGGCAGGATGGATCCCCAACACCATGGCACCACTACCACCAGCCTGAACCATTGATACAAGGCAGGATGGATCCCCAACACCATGACACCACTAACCAGCCTGAACCATTGATACAAGGCAGGAAGGATCCACCACACCATGACACCACCAGCCCAAACCCGTGGATCCACCACACTCTTCCCACAAAGTTGGGGGCATGAAATTGTTCAAAATGTCGCCTTAGGAGTTCCCTTCACTGGAACTAGGGGGCCAAGCCCAACCCCTGAAAAACAACCCCACACCATAATCCCCCCTCCACCAAACTTTACACTTGGCACAATGCAGTCAGGCAAGTACCGTTCTCCTGGCCACTGCCAAACCCAGACACGTCCATCAGATTGCCAGACAGAGAAGTGTGATTGGTCACTCCAGAGAACACGTCTCCCCTGCTCTAGAGTCCAGTGGCGGCGTGCTTTACACCACAGCATCCGACGCTTTGTATTGCACTTGGTGATGGAAGGCTTGGATGCAGCTGCTCGGCCATGGAAACCCATTCCATGAAGCTCTCTACACACTGTTGTTGGGCTCATCTGAAGGCCACACCAAGTTTGGAGGTCTTTAGCTATTGACTCTGCAGACAGTTGGTGACTTCTGCGCACTGTGCGCTTCAGCATGCGCTGACCCCGCCCTGTCATGTGACGTGGCCTACCACTTGGTGGCTGAGTGGCTGTTGTTCCCAGTTGCTTCCACTTTGTTATAATCCCACTAACAGTTGAGCGTGGAATATTTAGTAGCCAAGAAATGTCACGGATGGACTTATTGCCCAGGTGGCCACCTATCACGGGACCACGCTTGGAGTCACTGAGCTCCTGAGAGCGACCCATTCTTTCACCAATGTCTGTAGAAGCAGTCTGCATGCCTAGGGGCTTGATTGTATACACCTGTGTCCATGGAGGGGATTGGAACACCTGAATCACATGATATGGAGGGGATTGGAACACCTGAATCACATGATATGGAGGGGATTGGAACACCTGAATCACATGATTGGGAGGGGGATTGGAACACCTGAATCACATGATATGGAGGGGGATAGGAACACCTGAATCACATGATTGGGAGGGGATTGGAACACCTGAATCACATGGTTGGGAGGGGATTGGAACACCTGAATCACATGATATGGAGGGGATTGGAACACCTGAATCACATGATTTGGAGGGGATTGGAACACCTGAATCACATGACTAGGAGGGGATTGGAACACCTGAATCACATGATATGGAGGGATTAGAACACCTGAAATCACATGATATAGAGGGTTTTTGGAACACCTGAATCACATTTGGGGGCGGGCGGGGTACAATACGTTTGGCAATGCAGTGTACATATATATTATATATTTCCAAGGTTGCAACACTGAAGCATAAAATGTCTCCATTCTTTTGATGTTGGCGTTACTTCTGCTTCCTGTTTGTGGCACATTAGCCCGACACTGCTGCAATTTATGGAGAAATGTTTGTAATTATTTTTTTAAATTCTTGACAACAAATACTTGAGTGGTGCAACCTTGGAAATATTTTAAAATATCGTCATTTAATATAATATCTGTATAATATAATTATTAAGTATATTATAGATATTATAATATATTATTTACCTCGTATCACAATATAATATAAGATATCAAATTAATTTTTATTATTTTAATTGATATAAGATTGTTTACCCGTTAGAGATAAGTAAATGACAACCTCAATATTCACGAAAACAAAATGTTTGCAAATAATGTTTTTTTTGGTTTTTGTTATATATTTGAATATTAAAAATAAAAATTTTTTATATATATATATATACAGTCATGGCCGAAATTGTTGGCACCCTTGATATTTCTCCAGGAAATCATGTATTTCTCACGAAACGTATTGCATTAACACATGTTTTGCTATACACACATGTTTTTCCCTTTGTGTGTATTGGGACAAAACAAAAAAAGGGAGGAAAGAAAGCAAAATTCGACAGAATGTCACACAAAACCTCCAAAAATGGGCTGGACAAAAAGTATTGGCACCCTTTCACAACTGCGGATAAATAAGAATGTTACAAGCATGTGATGCTCCTGTAAACTCACCTGGGGCAAGTAACAGGTGTGGGCAATATAGAAATCACACCTGAAAGCAGATAAAAAGGAGAGACGTTCACTTAACTTAACCTTTGCATTGGTGTGTCTGTCTGTGCCACACTAAGCATGGACACAGAAAGAGGAGACGAGAACTGTCTGAGGACCTGAGAACCAAAATTGTGGCAAAATATCAACAATCTCAAGGTTACAAGTCCATCTCCAGAGAACTAGATTTGCCTTTGTCCACAGTGCGCAACATTATCAAGAAGTTTGCAACCCATGGCACTGTAGCTAATCTCCCTGGTCGTGGACGGATGAGGAAAATGATGAAAGATTGCAACGCAGAATAGTCCGGATGGTGATAAGCAGCCCCAAACATGTTCCAAAGACATTCAAGCTGTCCTGCAGGCTCAGGGAGCATCAGTGTCAGCGCGAACTATCTGTCGACATTTAAATGAAATGAAACGCTATGGCAGGAGACCCAGGAGGACCCCACTGCTGACACAGAGACATAAAAAAGCAAGACTACATTTTGCCAAAATACTTGAGTAAGCAAAAGCCTTCGGATAACGTCTTGTGGACAGATTGAGACCAAGATAGAGGCTTTTCGGTAAAGCACATCATTTCTACTGTTTACCGAAAACGGAATGAGGCCTACAAAGAACAAAAACACAGTACCAATACGGTAAAATATGGTGGAGGTTCAATGATGTTTTGGGGTTGTTTTGCTGCCTCTGGCACTGGGTGCCTTGACTGTGTGCAAGGCATCATGAAATCTGAGGATTACCAAAGGATTTTGGGTCGCGCCACTGTAGGGACCAGTGTCAGAAAGCTGGGTTTGCGTCCAAGATCCTGGGTCTTCCAGCAGGACAATGACCCCAAACATACGTCAAAAAGCACTCAGAAATGGATGGCAAAGAAGCGCTGGAGAGTTCTGAAGTGGCCAGCAATGAGCCCAGATCTAAATCCCATTGAACACCTGTGGGGAGAGATCTTAAAAAATTGCTGTTGGGAAAAGGTGTCCTTCCCAATAAGAGAGACCTGGAGCTGTTTGCA
This sequence comes from Staurois parvus, assembly GCA_951230385.1. Taxonomy (NCBI): domain Eukaryota; kingdom Metazoa; phylum Chordata; class Amphibia; order Anura; family Ranidae; genus Staurois; species Staurois parvus. The sequence continues at coordinate 30,682 of CATNWA010015392.1, read as the reverse complement.
AAGGAAGAGTGGTCCAAAATTCCGGGGTGAGAGTGTCAGAAGCTTATTGATGGTTATAGGAAGCGACTGATTTCAGTTATGTTTTCCAAAGGGTGTGCAACCAAATATTAAGTTAAGGGTGCCAATACTTTTGTCCAGCCCATTTTTGGGGGTTTTGTGTGACATTATGTCATATTTGCTTTTTTTTGTTTTATATTTGTTCCATACATACAAAGGGAATAAAACATGTGTATAGCAAAACATTGTTAATGCAATACCTTTTTTGTGTGAAATACTTGATTTTCAGGAAAAATATCAAGGGTGCCAACAATTTTCGGCCATGACTGTATATATATATATATATTTTTTTTTTTTTAATATTGATGATGGCAAAGCTTCCTTCGCAAACGTCATCCAAACATTTCAGCATTCCCCTAGAAAATAAATCCGATGTCTATTCCATTACAATTGGATTTGCCCCGGCCTGTACGGCGCTCTGAAATACAAAGCGCCAGGCAGGTTAATAGCGGCGTTGCACCACATATAAATCTGCTCTTATACTGCAGGGAAATCTACAGAAAGCAAACAGTTCTCACTCCCTTCTCACACTCATAGGTCTGCCCACACAGTCTCCCTGCCAGCCAATTTTCCCGCACAGCTTGCTGGACAGGAAATGTGCGCGATCTCATCACGATTCCTCTGTGTCTAAACGCCGAGCTGTTTTTTATTATTTTTTTTTTTTAAATGTCTTCTACTCCTCTTTGGTTGGCTGAGTTTTCTTTGTGAGACAGTACAACCAATACGGGTTATGGTGAGCACCAAAAAAATCCTCCCGTGGATTTTGCACCGTAAAATCTTGCTAGAACAGGCGATAAACAAACAGAACAGAAAATGGAGAAAACCAGGACACCAGTAAACCCCCCAAATTCCTCAAAATGATAGTAAAAACGTCAATAGACAATAAAAATCGATTGTAATTAATCCATGAAAGTCCATCGATTTTAGTGGAATTGCTGCAAAGGAGGTTACTTCACCAGGAGACGGAGATCTTTGTAATAAGAACGCAAAAAAAAAAAGGGGGCGCCACCCAAGTGCAGCATTCATTTGCTCTATTGAATAGAAGACAATTGGCAACTTACATGGCAACCAATACAGTGTGCTCACCAAACAAAATATTCCCAAAGGGGGCTTTTCATACAGCTGACATCTACGGGGTGCACATCCACACCACAGCATGAGACCCCCCCGTCTCATGCTGTGGTGCGTATGTGCACCCCGTAAATGTCAGCTGTATGAAAAACCACTCAGAAGCTGGACCAGAAAGCACCAGAACCACCATGGAATGCGGAAATTATATCACATCGGAGGGGTGTGGTTACGCGTTTCGGAGTGCTTAGGCCATGTTCCCACCGGCATGAGAGATCCCCACCCTTGGGAATATTCTGTTTGATGGGCGAACTGTATTGGTTGCCATGTAAGTTGCCAATTGGCTAGAACAGAAGGTATCACGCATTTCATTCCATCACGTATCCCACAAATTAGAGGAGGATTCCTGATTCCTCCAGACCCTTCTCACCAAAACCTTTGTAGATATAATGTCTTTGTTGGATCCCAAACCCAACTCCTTGGAAGCCATGGCTTCCATAGGCTGCACTGATGATGCCTAAAAAGTATGAAACAGATGTATTCGGTTCCAAATAAATCGCTCTATAAAATTAATGTAAATTTTCACAATGCACCAGCGGTTCTGGATGTGAATCCGGCTGATGGGACAGAAAGGAATGATTCGCATGGTCCCACCCACTAACTCCAACAAAGAAGCCGGGATTCACCAAAGACTTGCTTTTGGTTTACTTGACTTTGAGCATCATCAATGGGTACGAAGTTTAGGTTCAACACTGACGTCAATTTATAGCGAATCCTCAAGACTTGAGAATTTTGCAAATTGTGGAACCATAGGCCGAAAAGTTTGCAGGTTTGCCACCAGAAAAAATAAAAACACTATAATGGCCTTTTTCCTGGTCAGAGACCCCTACAATGAATAACCCGTCCCTCTTTCTATAAAAAGGTGGGCTCCCAGCAGTCATATGGTCATGTCATTGTATGTTCGAAATTCTAGAGAAAGGTGACAATTAGAGAGACATTATTTTTTTATTATTATGTTGGCATTGGTACGTGGCTCCCACAGCAGTGTTCGGCTCCTCGTGTCTTTTGGTTGATAATCGCTTGCTTATTGGGTCTTCAAATGACCAGAATGGAAGGGTATGTCTGTGAAGGTTCTCTTTTATCTAGTAGTGGTTGGTCACATTCAACTGGACTTGTTCTGTAATGTTGAAGATTTTTGTCTCCGGGTTTATTCAGTTCCACTGAGTTTCAGGAAGACAGCCAAGCTTCTATATGTCTTAAGGTGTGGACATAAATATTGGGGGTATCTTCTCAACACTTATTGGAACTCAATAAACCCGAGGAGAAGCTACAAACATCTTCAACATTAAAGAACAAGTCCAGTTGAATGTGACTTCTGTAGCTTCTCCAATCTTCTTCTTGAGTTCCAATGAGTGTCAGGAAGACAGCCAAGCTTTTATATGTCTTAAGGTGTGGATAAAAATAATGGGGTATCTTCTTGACACTCAATGGAACTCAAGAAGTAGATTGTAGAAGCTACAGAATGTCTTCAAGATTTTAAAAGAAGTCCAATATGTTTGTGAAGGATCTCATGGTGTATCTAGTAGTAGTTAGTCACATTCAACTGGACTTGTTCTGAAATGTTGAAGATGTTTGTAGTTTCTCCGGGTTTTTTCAGTTCCAATGAGTGTTGTAAAGATACCCCAATATTTATATCCACACCTTAAGACATATAGAAGCTTGGCTGTCTTCCTGGAACTCATTGGAACTGAATAAACCCGGAGACAAACATCATCAACATTACAGAACAGGTCCAGTTGAATGTGGCTTCTGTAGCTTCTCCAATCTACTTCTTGAGTTCCAATGAGTGTCAGGAAGATAGCCAAGCTTTTATATGTCTTAAGGTATAGATAAACATACTGGAGGCATCTTCTTGACACTCAGTGGAACTCAAGAAGTCCCGGGCCCTCGGGCAGTGCCCAAGTTTCCAAATGGTTAGTCTGCCCCTGATCCCTACACTTACTGGAACACAAGAAGATGATTGGAGAAGCTACAGAATGTCTTCAAGATTTAAAACAAGTCCAATATGTTTGTGAAGGATCTCATGGTGTATTTAGTCACAGTCAACTGGATTTGTTCTGAAATGTTGAAGACATTCTGTAGATTCTCCAATCATCTTCTTGTGTTCCAGTAAGTGTAGGGATCAGGGGCAGACTGACCATTTGGAAACTCGGGCACTGCCCGAGGACCCGGGGTCAGTAGGGGGCCCCATGAGATGCCCCTGGTACATTTTTCATAGACTTTTTTTGAGTTTGGGCAAGGGCACAGGGGCCCCATGATCCCCTATTGCCCGGGGGCCCCATTAGTTTTCAGTCCGCCCCTGGTAGGGATCATGCTTTGCTGGGTTTTTTTTGCCTTCCTTTATATCAACTGTGGGTGTAGGATCATAACTTTTTTTTTTTAATGGTTGAACTGGATGGACTTTTGTGTTTTTTCAACCAGTCACTACTAACTATGTCACTATGGAACTATGGAACTATGGAGCTATGGAACTATGGGACTATGTGACTATGTAACTATGGAGCTATGGAACTATGGAACTAACTATGTAACTATGGCACTATGGAGCTATGGAACTATGGAACTAACTATGTAACTATGGCACTATGGAGCTATGGAACTATGGAACTATGGGACTATGGTACTATGGAACTAACTATGTAACTATGGCAATATGTAACTATGGAACTATGGGACTATGGAACTATGGAACTTTGGAGCTATGGAACTATGGAACTATGGGACTATGGAACTATGTAACTTTGGAGCTATGGAACTATGTCAAAGTTGCAAAATTGTGCTTGGATGTTAAGATTTGTTCTACCCTCAGACGCGAGGGGTTAAAGCCAACCTGTGGGCATGCACCGTCTCTTATCTGTAGCAGTCACTTTCCGGAGCAGTTTTCCAATCCTTGGTTGGAGATGTTCCCCGCTAAGAGTTAAGGTGTTGTTGTCGGGAAAATGCATTTGAAACCTTCTTCTACGCGTAGAGCTCCTTGAAAAGCCATTGTGATGAAAAGGATCAGCATGCCCCATGCCTGAAGGAAAGGACTGAACTTCCACACACCACTGATCTCCAGCAGCAAGAATCCTGATTACAGTCTGATGGGATTTCCAAAACGTATCGGCTTCCCTCTGATGAGATCGGCGCCGCAGTTTCGGTTCGCTATTGCAGAGATAAGAATGATTAGGAAATTGGGGTAAATTTGAACGGCTTCTGCAGCATTCTGCCGGGTTGAGTGCTTGACCCCGTGTGATGATATTGCCATAATCTGCTGGATTTTACAATACAAACGTGTACCTGTCACAGTTTGGATCCAGCAACATTGGAGACACAACCAAGACACAACAGGGCAAATTTATTCTTTTTTGGGAAAAAAAAAATCACTATTTGGGTAAAATGTATTGAGTCAATGGGGAATGTGAAATTAAAGTGGTCTCTGATGGCCTTTAAAAGTGCAATAGGTTTAAATTGGCTTGTAGGGCGGGCTGGTGACAAACCTTCCATGTTCTCCTGCTCGTTGGGCGCCAAGTGGGGGTCACATTTGAGGCCGACTCCGGGGTGGGTTCTTCTGGTCTACGCTAGGCACCTGTAACAGGATCAGAGCTGCTATTAGAAACCACAGGGCCCCATACAGTCCAACCTAACAGCCCCTCCCTCCAAAAAAACACAGTTTACTATGCATCAGTTATGAATGAACACAGTGAGTGATCAGTATCGATAATTCACTGTGTTCATTCAGAAAAAAGGAAGGAGCTAGTAAATATGACACATTTACTGGACCCTTTCCCAGATCCTATTGTGTTGTTGCTCCTGCTGGTGTGAAGGCGAGGAGGGAACCCAGGAGCACTGCCAGGCAGAAGGGGGACACAGGGGGGCTGATCAGCAGGGGAAATGTATGGTGCACAGGGAGGGTGATGGGTGCACTGGGGGGGGGGGGGGCAATTACTGGAACAGATCCCCTCTATGAGTCTCTCTGCAACAGCTGAAAGTCAGCAGGAGAGGAAGGAGAAGAAGCCAAATTTCATCTATTGCAGAGAGAGCCATACAGGGGATCGGTTTCAGTACATCCCCCCCTCTGCACCGTGCCAAGCACACCCCCCCCCCCCACATACAATTCACCCAGCTGCCTGGGCCCCCCCCAGCTGGCCTTGGCCCCGTACAGGACTGGTGGTACTCCCTTATCCACAGCCCTGAACAGGATCACTCTACATCACACGTATGGGGCACCCTTCTTGAATGTACCTGTATGTGACACCAATGACCACAAACGTTCTCTGCCTGTTGATCTCATACTCTGTCCTGATCTTACGTTACATTTGTTGTATTGTTTCTGTATTACGGCTTTGGAATTGTAACTTCGGCTTGAAGTCTTCCAATAAAACATCTGAACAAGAGAAACCACATTCTAGACCAAGGGTTGCCTGAAAGGCCTCCAAGTGTAGGACCGGCCTGTGCCGCCAAGAGATTGCCATTGACAGACTCAATATGTTTTTCAGTTCAATTTAACATTTCCAGTCTCATTCAAGATCATAAATACAAACCCCCAGAATATATTGCCTTCCGACCGTCGCCCCCCCCGAGGGCCGTTCCTCCTAAGATCCTAAGATTTTCGCACACGAATGCATCTTTCTGGAGACGAGAGGAACAAAATGTTTGTAAATAGTTCCTTGATTTGTGTTGGCAGCTCTGTTGCCTTTACAGCGTTCGCCGTGTAGCCTGATCTCCCAGAATTCTCCTCTTCGCGGTTTCCACAATTGCTGAAATGACACCATTAAGGCGCAACTTTAGCAAAACGCTGTACTGAGGGAAACCACAATAGATTTCCTGAGCTCTGATATCGGGACGCATTTATACAATGGAGGATACAATGGAGAGAGGAGATTACTTCCAGAGGGTGGAATGTTGTGTCTGGAATTGTCAGCTATGCAAAATCATAACCAGTTCAGAAAACATTCCGGAATTTACAGATAAATGTCTATCAAAGATACTTAAAAAAATACATTGGATACAAATTCTGTGTTTTTATTTCTGTAAACATATACTGTAATGTTGATAAAATCACAAATTTCAAAAGTGTGCACCATTTACATGTTTCTTCCGTTGTGATTCCAGCATGTAGGCGGGTGGTAGAGCAGGTTCCCCTCTAAGGTGCCTCTTCCCCCTGGGAGAAGGCTGGGAGATTAGGCAGGACCACGGAGGGGGGGGGGTGTGTGGCTCAGACTGCAGGGGAAGAGGCAACGTCTATCTGCTGGGCTCCTACTCTCCTCCTCCTAGGGGGGGGGGGGGGGGGTTTGGGGGTAGGGCGCCCCGGGGTTCCCCATCCTAGCCCCAAATTACAGGGGCTCAGAGCTGAGTCAGAAGAGGATTTTGGGAGTTTATTTACCCATTTACCCTTCAGCCCCTCCTTAGCCCAGGCAGGACCAGGGAGGGAGGTGGGTCAGTATGCAGAGGAAGAGGCAGCGTCTATCTGCTGGCTCCTACGCCCCGGGGTTCCCCATCCTAGAAATTGTGCTAGAATGGGGATTGGAAGGAGATGTGCTAGGGAGGTGGGATTGGGGGGGGATTTATGATAGAGAGGTGATTTGGGGGGATGGGGGGGGATTTGTGCTAGGGTGGAAAATTTGCAGGGAAAAAGGATGTGTGCCAGGAGGGTGAAGTAGAACTACAGGTGACGTTTTTTTGTTTTGTTACTTTTTTTCGGGGGGGGAAAGTGCAAGTAGCTGGACTTGCCTATGGTGCAAAATAGTCTGTACCCTAGCACCAGCCCTGGTCAGACTGCAGAGGAAGCGGCAACATCTATCTTCTGCTCTCCTCCTCCTGGGGCAGGAGGGGGGGGGGTTGGGTTCCCCGGGGTTCCCCATCCTAGCCCCAGTACAATTACAGGGGCTCAGAGCAGAGCCAGAAGAGGATTTTGGGAGTTTATTTACCCTTCAGCCCTTCCTTAGCCCAAGCAGGACCATGAGGAAGGTGGGTCAGACTGCAGAGGAATAGGCAACGTCTATCTTCTGGCTCCTGCTCTCTCCTCCTCCTGGGGGGGGGGGGGGGGGTTCCCTGGGGTTCCCCATCCTAGCCCCAATACAATTACAGGGGCTCAGAGTGGAGCCACAAGAGGATTTTGCGAGTTTATCTACCCTTCAGCCCCTCCTTAGCCCAAGCAGGACCAGGGAGGGAGGTGGGTCAAACTGCAGAGGAAGAGGCAACATCTATCTGCTGGATCTTGCTCTCCCCCCTTTTGGTGGAAGGTAGGGTGCGCCGGGGTTTCCCATCCTCAGTGCCGAGCCAGAAGAGGACTTTGGGAGCTTGTCTACCCTTCATTTCCTCCCTTCCTTAGCCCAGGCAGGACCATGGAGGGAAGTGGGTCAGACTCAGGGCCAGTGGTACCACTAGGCAAACTAGGCAGCCACCTAGGGCGCACTGCCAACTAGGGTGCAGTCATGGTTGTTGGTTTCCCTACTCTCTGCCATGGGCGGATCTAGTTGGGTGCAAGGGTGGGTTATGTCCCCCCTCCAGATTTCAGTTGCCCCACCCCCTGGCCGGTCTTTCCATGGATACAGTGCCTTTCCACTGAGATCTTTCCCCCACCCCCACACTCATGGCTGGAACAAGGGAAGAGCAGCATTGAGCAGTGAAGTCTGCAAGGATTGGTGTGCTAAAAGGAAGGAAGGAGGGGGGGGGGGATTGGGGTAAGGTGGAGGATTTTATGCTGGGAAGGGTAATTTGGAGGGATTTTATCTAAAGGAAGGAAATGGGGGAATTTGTCCTAGAGAGAGTGAGGGGCCCTTCTGCAGAGACACGAGGAGCCACCAACAGGGCCTGGGACCAGGAGTCCATATTGCTGATGGAACTGTGTTGGGTTCTGGGACCAAGAGTCCATATTGCTGTTGGAGTTGTGTTGGGTTCTGGGACCAAGAGTCCATATTGCTGATGGAACTGTGTTGGGTTCTGGAACCAAGAGTCCATATTGCTGTTGGAGTTGTGTTGGGTTCTGGGACCAGGAGTCCATATTGCTGATGGAACTGTGTTTGGTTCTGGGACCAAGAGTCCATATTGCTGTTGGAGTTGTGTTGGGTTCTGGGACCAAGAGTCCATATTGCTGATGGAACTGTGTTGGGTTCTGGGACCAAGAGTCCATATTGCTGATGGAACTGTGTTGGGTTCTGGGACCAAGAGTCCATATTGCTGATGGAACTGTGTTGGGTTCTGGGACCAAGAGTCCATATTGCTGTTGGAGTGTGTTGGGTTCTGGGACCAGGAGTCCATATTGCTGATGGAACTGTGTTGGGTTCTGGGACCAAGAGTCCATATTGCTGATGGAGTTGTGTTGGGTTCTGGGACCAAGAGTCCATATTGCTGATGGAAATGTGTTGGGTTCTGGGACCAAGAGTCCATATTGCTGATGGAACTGTGTTGGGTTCTGGGACCAAGAGTCCATATTGCTGATGGAACTGTGTTGGGTTCTGGGACCAAGAGTCCATATTGCTGATGGAACTGTGTTGGGTTCTGGGACCAAGAGTCCATATTGCTGATGGAAATGTGTTGTGTTCTGGAACCAAGAGTCTATATTGCTGTTGGACCTATGTCTGGTTCTGGGACCAAGAGTCCATATTGTTGTTGGAGCTGTGTTGGGTTCTGGGACCAACTGAAGCCATATTTGATGCTTTCAGGTAAAGAACGTGAACCACATCCACCCCCGTGGTGCATTTATTCGGTCAGAATGCTGATCTGAAGAGATTGTTTCTGGGGGGTGTTTTCTTGCCGTTGGTCTGTTGTTCCTGGGGCAGTCTACTGTTGCTGGTGGGGGATTGATTGTTTTTTTATCTCAAGGAACTTGATCTCAGCTGCAGGGAACGTAGCTGCAGCCTTCTGATCTGTTGTTGCTGGGGGGGGTCCATTGTTGCTTAGGGTTGATCTATTGTTGCTGGGGAGTGTTTCGTTGCAGGTGGTCAGTTGTTCCTGGGGCAATCTGCTGTTGCTGATGGGGGATTGATTGTTTTTCTTATCTCAAGGAACTTCATTTCAGCTGCAGGGAAAGTAGCTGCGAAGCCTTCTGATCTGTTGTTGCTGGTGGGGGGTCCATTGTTCCTTAGGCTTGGGTCTATTGTTGCTGGGGGCGTGGAGCAGTTTCTCATTGCAGGGGGTCTGTTGTTCCTGGGGCGATCTACTGTTGCTGGTGGGGGGGTTGATTGTTGCTGGGGAGTTCTATTGTTGGGGGGAAGGGGGTGGCTATTTCCGCCTTGTATTTAGCTCGTTTGTGTTCGGAGGGTCACCCGTGATGGTCACCTCATGCAGCATATGTGATATTAATAATGCGCGGTGGCGAGGGTTGTATCATCGGCGTGGTCCATGAATATTACACGGCACGCTGTGTCCAGGCGGAGCGACATCCCTCGTTACACGTGTATCCCCGCCTGCGCCACACATTAATATTCATTCAATTATAGAACAATCAAACACGGAGAGCCAGTTACGTGCCATTGATGTGTCCCGGAACGCCGGAACCCGCCACGTCCGAGCTCCAATAAACAGATTAATAACTACAGAGAGACATTAAATATCTATCGCAGGAAAGACGCCGGAAAGTTCCTTTTTTATAAAAAATGTTATCTTGTACCGATTAATGATCATAATTAGCAATTTCGCCCCGCCCCCCCCCCCCCCCCCCCCCCTCGTCACTGACAGATGGATGGTTTGTAGTTCTGTGATATTAATACCATCCAAACAGCCAAACCAGCCGAAATCTCATATTTACAGGTTGTGCCCCACAATGGAGGAAAAATATATTCGAAATGCTACAATTGTGTCCGTATTCAATATATATGTGTTACCAATTGTTTCACTTGGTGACTGTGGGTCCCAGCTGCCTGGAGATTCATTGTACAAGATCCTCACGTGTAGTTCTGGGATGATTCCTCACTGTTTCTCATGATCATTGACACTCCAACGAGGGGAAGATCTTGCATGGCGTGCACCAGACCTAGGGAGACTGACACTTGTTTTGTGTTTACTTCCATTTGTGAATGATTGCACCAACTGTTGTCAAACCTTCTCACCAGCTGCTTGGCCATAGTTTGGTAGCCCAGTCAGCCTTGTGTAGGTCTTCCATTCTTGTCCCTGACATCCTTGGACAGCTCTTTGGTCTTTGCCATGGTGGAGAGTTTGGAATATCCTGATGGTTTGATGGCTCCTGTGGACAGGTGTCTTTTATACAGGTAACACAATGAGATTAGCAGCACTCCCCACTTTAAGGAGACTGCTTCTATATCTCAGCTTGTTACCTGTATGAGAGACACCTGGGAGCCTGAAATCCTGCTGAATGAAGGGGATCCAATCCTTTCTTTCCCTCATGAACATGCAGATATCAGTCATCATTGTTAGACGCTATTTCTGCTGAATTTGTTGTTGTATTCTGTCTCTACAGTGTTACACTATCCGAACATTCCATTGTTAGACCGATCGTTTTCTGTTCGGTGAGGGGCGAACATTCCATTGTTAGACCGATCATTTCTGTGTGAGGGCGCGAACATTCCTATTGTTAGGACCGATCGTTTCTGTGTGTAGGGGACGAACATTCCCATTGTTAGACACAATCATTTCTGTGTGATGAGGGTCCTCGCGACATTTCATTGTTTAGACCGATCGTTTCTGTGTTGAGAGGCCGAACATTCCCATTGTTCTAGACCGATTTCATTTCTGTGTGAGGGGCGAACATTCCTTTGTTAGACCGATCGTTTCCTGTGTGAGGGCGAACATTCCATTGTTAGACCGATCATTCTGTGTGAGGGGGAAACATTCCATTGTTGTAGACCGATCGTTTCTGTAGTGAGGGGCGAATCATTCCATTGTTAGGGACGATCATTTCTGTGTGAGGGTGCGAAACTTTCCCGAACATTCACCATCAAGCGGGGGAGCAAATTACACATTTCCTGCACTGTATCTGGAAAAAATATTTTCTAAAAAATAATATATTTTTACCACTTCCTGTCCGGCAATTTGTATATTTAAAACGGCCCGGGATGGTGGCAGTGTGCAGGGGGCGGGTGGTCATTTATAAATGGCACTCCCCGCCCCAGCACCCACGTTTCGTAATACACGCTGTGTCCTCTGGACACAGTGGAACATCACGATCGTTCTCAAATGGGACTCTGTGCGAACAGGTCGTTCCGATCATTTCATGATCACTGATTGGCAATCAGTGATCACATTGCGCAGAGTAGTAAGCAAGATGTCACCTTCCTGACATTCATACATTTTGGCCGACGATTTATGACTGAAATATTTATTATATTTGCAAAATTTTATAAGAAAAACACTTTTTTTCTAAATTTTTGGACATTTTCATTTATATAGTATAAAAAAATAAAAAAATCCCAGCGGTGACTATAATTACCACAAAATAAAGTTTTATCTGTCTCAAAAAAATTATTAAAAAATTTATATGAGTACAGTGTTGCTCATGACCCGCGCAATTCGTTCATTCAAAGTGTGATAGCGCTGAAAGCTGAAAATGGCCTGGGGGACAAGGAGGGGGGGGGGGGGGGGAAAAGTGTCCAGGACTGGAAGGGGGGAAAGGAAGAGTGTCCGGAACTGGAAGGGGGGAAAGTGCCCGGATGGATGGGAAAGGGGGGAAAGTGTCCGGACTGGAAGGGGGGAAAGTGTCCGGACCCTGGATAAGGGGGAATAAGTGTCCGGACTGGAAGGGGGGGAAAGTGTCCGGACTGGAAGGGGGGGGAAAGTGGGGGGGAAAAGTGTCCGGACCTGGAAGGGTGGGAGTGTGTCCTGGACATGGAGAGGGAGGGGAAAGTGGGTAGCGGACTGGAAAGGGGGGGGGAAAAGGGAGAGGAAAAGTGTCCGGACTGGGAAGGGGGGGAAGTGTTCGGAACTGGAGGGGGAAAAAAAGGAAAAACTGTCCGGACTGGAAGGGGGGGGAAATGTCGGACGGGAAGGGGGGGGGGGGGGAGGGGAATTCGTCGGACTGGAAGGGGGGGGAATGGGGGGAAGGGGATTTGTCCGGAATGAAGGGGAAGGGGGGGGGGGAAGTGTCCGGACTGGAAGGGGGGGAAAGTGTCCGGACTGGGGGGGGGTGGGAAGGGGGGAAAGTGTCGGACTGGGAAGGGGGGGTGGGTGTGAAAGTGTCCGGGGACTGGAAGGGGGGGAAAGTGGAAAGTGTATGTCCGGACTGGAAGGGGGGGGAAAGTGTCCGGACTGGAAGGGGGTTGAAAGTGTCACAGACTGGAAGGGGGGGGAGTGAAATGTGTCCGGACTGGAAGATGGGGGAGGGAACGTAGTGTCCGGGGACTGGGAGGGTCGACGGAATGGGGGGGAAAGTGTCCCGGACTGGAAGGGGGGGAAGTGTCACGGACTGGCAAGGGGGGGAGGGGGGAGAAAGTATGTCCGGACTGCAAGGGGGTGTGGTGTGAAAGTGTCGGGACTGGAAGGGGGGGGGGGGAATAGAGAAAGGAGTGTCCCGGGACTGGAAGGGGGGGTGGAAGTGTCCGGACTGGAAGGGGGGGAAGTGTCCGGACTGGAGAAAGGGGGGGAAAGTGTCCGGACTGCAAGGGGGGGAAAGTGTCCGGGGACTGGAGTGGGGGCGAAAGTGTCCGGACTGGGAAGGGGGGAAGGGGAAGTGTAGGACTGGAAGGGGGGGAAAGTGTCCGGACTGCAAGGGGGGAGTAAGTGGTCCGGACTGGAAGGGGGGGAAAGTGTCCGGACTGCAAGGGGGGGAAAGTGTCCGGACTGGAAGGGGGCGGAAAGTAGTAGCAGTGTGAGTGGAAAAGGGGGGGGGAAAGTATCCGGACTGGGAGTGGGAAGGACAAGTGTTTCTGGGACTGGACAGGAAAAGGGTGATGGGGGAGTGTACGGACTGGAAGGGGGTTGAAGTAGTCAGGATGTGGACAGGGGGGGGGGGCAGTGTCCGTGTCGGACTGGAAGAGGGTTGAAAGTGTCCGGACTGGAAGGTGGTGAAAAGTGTCCGGGACTGGAAGGGGGGGAAGTGTCCGGACTGGAAGGGGGGTGGTGATGAAGTGTCCAGACTGGTAGGGGGCGTTGAAAGTGTCGGACTGGGATAGGGGTGGGGGGAATGTGTCCGGACTGGAAGGGGGGCGGAAAGTGTCAGACTGGAAGGGTAAGGAGGGAGGGAAAGTGTCCAGACTGGAAAGGGGGGGGGAAAGTTATCCGGACTGGATGGCCAAGGGGGAGGGGAAAAGTAGTCCAGACTGGAACGGGGGTGTGAAAGTGTCCGGACTGGAAGGGGGGGGGGATTGTGTGCCTGGATCTGGAAGGAGGGTGAAAGTGTCCGGACTGGTAGGGGGGGCTGGGGGTGGTGGACAGCTGTCCGGACTGGAAAGGGGAGGTGAACAGTGTCCCCCCGACTGGTAACCAGGGGGGGGAGGGAACGCGGAAGTGGTACCGGACTGGGAAGGAGGTGAATGAAAGTGTCCGGACTGGAAAAGGGGGGGTGAAAGTGGTCCGGACTGGAAGGAGGGGGAAAGTGTCCAGACTGGGAAGGGAGGTGTAAAGTGTCCGGACTGGAAAGGGGGGGGGGAAAGTGTCCGCGACTGCAAGGGGGGGGAGGAAGAGTGTCCAGACTGGAAGGGGGTGTAAAGTGTCCGGGACTGGTAAGGGGGCGAAAGTGTCCGGACTGGGAATGGGGGGGAAAGTGTCCAGACTGGGAAGGGGGTGAATGTATTCCGGACTGGATAGGGGGAATGGAAAGTGTGCTGGACTGGAATGGGGGGGGGAGTATGTCCGGACTGGAAGGGGTGATGAAAGTGTCCAGACTGGAAGGGGGTGGGGAGATTGACATGTATGTCCGGACTGGTAGGGGGTGCAAAGTCGTCCGATCTCGGAAGGGGGTGAAAAAGTGAGCGGGTGGCTCCGGACCCTTTCCCGGGATGGAAAGGGGGGATAAGTTGTCCGGAGACTGGAAGTGGGTTGAAAGTGTCCGGACTGGAAGGGGTGGGAAAGTGTTCCGGACTGGAAGGTGGGAGGGAGGAATGTTGTCCAGACTGGAAGGGGGGGGAAAAGTGTCAGGACTGGAAGGGGGGGAAGGGAAAAGTATCCGGGACTGGAAGGGGGAGGGAAAGTGTATGGACTGGATAGGTGGTAGGGGGGGAAGTGTCCGGGACTGGAAAGTGGGTGACAAGTAGTCCCAGACTGGAAGGGTGTGAGTGAAAGTGTCCGGACTGGAGGAAAGGGGGGGGGAGAAAGTTATCCGGACTGGAAGGGGGAGGGAAAAGTTGTCTGGACTGGAAGGGGGTGGGGGGGAAAGTGTTCCGGGACTGGAAAGGGGCGTGTTGAAAGTGTCCCCCGGACTGGACAGTCGGGGGTTAATGTGTCCGGACTGGGAAGGGGGGAAAAAAGTGTCCGGACTGGTAATGGGGGGGAAGTGTCGCGGACTGAGAATGGGGGGAGGGACGATGACCGGGACTGCGAGAGGGGGGAAGAAAGTGTCTGGACTAGAAGGGGGGGGAGGGTGCGGTACCCCAGAATGGGAAGTGTCCGGACTGGAAAAGGGGGGGGAGTGTCCGCGATCTGGAAGGGGGGGAGTGTCTGGACTGGAAGGGGGTAAATATATGCCTTTGTAAAATATATTTGAATTTACATTTCTGGGAATTCATGGTTGAGACACTATTCCTGTAGGCTGATACAATGTAAAATATCGGTCTCTATGTATCATTTTTTTTACGCATAACATTATATTTCTCTTCCATGCGGGGATTGGCTCGGCGGTGGACGTCATCTTTTATATTTTACCAAAACCATTGGGTCGTGAATTGTAGTTTTTTGCATTAAATGCATGTATTTTTCTCCCCAAAAAAATGAAAATCCAATGCGCAAATACCTTGAGACATAAAAAAAAATAATTGCAACAACCCCCACCAATTTATTCTCCACATTTTTAAAACATATATAAAGTTGGAGTTTCTGAGAAAATGTTTTTAGTGAAGAAAATCCCAATTGTTACATGGAAAACAAAAAATTTGCCAGAGAAGGCGGGGAATCGGGAGATGAACCTTTGTACTTGGCATCCTAGCCACGCCCCCCGGAAGGTGAATGGCCCCTTGGGCGAGGAAGGTGGCAGCCATTCGGAAGACTTCGGGTCACCAGAGCCGGAAAGACTTTACCAGATTGTGAATTTTAATTTTATTAGAAAATTGAAACGACTCTGAAAACGCGGAATATTTGGTCAAAAGAGCAACAAAAACAAAAGAAATTGTTGGGTGTCGGGTCAGTAATCGCTGAAATGTAAAATCGATAGAAATTGCATGGAGGAGCCTCATATTTCACCCGCAGCGAGACTGACGGGCTGGCGGGAGTAATCTGAGTCGCCACATCGAATTATTCTCCTTATTGCGAGGGGGGCGGATCTCCAGCGCTTAGAGGGGCGCAAGGAAACACCGCAGACACCTAGTAACCCTTTTCACTCCTCTCGTGCCCAGACAACTGCCGTTATTACAGCGGAAAAACTCAGCTACACACAAAAAGAAACAAAAAATAAAATAACAAAATAAAATAA
>CATNWA010015392.1:0-10000 GCA_951230385.1 Staurois parvus | reverse complement strand
GGTTGCTGTGGGGCAGTAATGACTATTCTTAGCACTAATGAGATAATAGATTTTATCTCCCATTTTCTCGGATCCGGATGGACTCATTTCCAGGCTGTACGGTTCCAATCTACATTATTACATTATCGGGAACAATTATATCATTACAGACGCACATTAATAATCTACATTATCGCTGGGAAATTTATTTTCTTTGTCTTCAGGTACTTCAGAAGCTCATCCAACAATGATGATAATTATACTTCTACCGAATGATATACATTTCACCGACAACGTTGTGGGTTATCTCCGTATGCAGATCCCAACACCTTCGTAATATTTAATGGCAATAATAATAATCCGAGTGGCGATGTCTCGTATCGTCTTCATTTTTTGAGAGGTTTGAGAATTTTTTTAAATTATTTTTGGCTTGATGGACAAAGCGAGTCTTCTGGTTTCCCCCGTCCTCCATGCTACGCTACGCTGTTCTTTTCCTAAGTTAAGGATGACCAAAAAAAGCTTTGACTAGATCCATCCAGACTTTATATTTGTTTCACGCACTCGTCGTATTATTGGCTTTGAACCCTTCCAGAACATGGTTCTGTCCTACACAGCCCTCGTCCTACATCCATGAAAGACCAAAAGAAGCTTTGATTGGATCACGCAAGGCTTTATATTTCCCCAGTCCACACACAGCCACCAATCAAATTCAAGATTCAGGCGTGGCCTGGAGTGTGAAGAAAAACTCAAAATTGGGATTTCCCATCACAAGGGCCAATAGGAAGGGGGGAACTCTGGACTAAACAAATATTTGTTTACATATGAAAGGTGTGTGATTTTATTATTATTATTTATTATTATTTAATTATTATTATTATTATTATTTATCATTATACATGTATTGTTATTATTATTTTAACTCTTAATTTGGCAAATAATAACACATTTTTATGATGATGATAGTAATAATAATAATAGTAATAATAATAATTTCAATAATGGTGTCCCCTTCACACCTCCCCACTGTAGTGTGCCCTCCCCCACCATAGCCTTATGGCTTGAGTAGTGACTCTGCAGGGTTACTATAGAGGACTGGGTTGCTGAGTGGCTGTTGTTCCCAGTAGCTTCCACTTTGTTATAATCCCACTAACAGTTGAGCGTGGAATATTTAGTAGCCAGGAAATGTCCCGGTGGACTTATTGCCCAGGTGACCACCTATCACGGGACCACGCTTGGAGCCACCGAGCTCCTGAGAGTGACCCATTCTTTCACCAATGTTTGTAGAAGCCGTCTGCATGCCTAGGGGCTTGATTGTATACACCTGTGTCCATGGAGGGGAATTGGAACACCTGAATCACATGATATGGAGGGGATTGGAACACCTGAATCACATGATATGGAGGGGATTGGAACACCTGAATCACATGATATGGAGGGGATTGGAGCACCTGAATCACATAATTGGGAGGGGATTGGAACACCTGAATCACATGATATGGAGGGGATTGGAACACCTGAATCACATGATATGGAGGGGATTGGAACACCTGAATCACATGATATGGAGGGGATTGGAACACCTGGGATCACATGATATGGAGGGGATTGGAACACCTGAATCACATGATATGGAGGGGATTGGAACACCTGAATCACATGATATGGAGGGGATTGGAAACACACATGATTGAGGGGATTGGACCTGATACATGATATGGAGGGGATTTGGAACACCTGAATCACATGATTGGGAGGGGATTGGAACACCTGAATCACATGATATTGGGAGGATATTGGGACATTGGAGGGGATTGGAACACCTGAATCACATGATATGGAGGGATTGGAACACCTGAATCACATGATATGGAGGGGATTGGAAATCACCTGAAATATTACATGATATGGAAGGGATTGGAACACCTGAATCACATGATTGGGAGGGGATTGGAACACCTGAATCACATGATATGGAGGGGATTGGAACACCTGAATCACTTGATATGGAGGGATTGAAAGGGACCTATGGAGGGGGATTGGAACACCTGAATCACATGATATGGAGGGGATTGGAACACCTGAATCACATTATATGGAGGGATTGGAACACCTGAATCACATGATTGGGAGGGGATTGGAACACCTGAATCACATGATATGGAGGGGATTAGAACACCTGAATCACATGATATGGAGGGATTGGAACACCTGAATCACATGATATGGAGGGGATTGGAAAACCTGAATCACATGATATGGAGGGGATTGGAACACACATGAATCACATTGGAACACCTGATATGGAGGGGATTGGAACACCTGAATCACATTGATATGGAGGGGGATTAGAACACCTGAATCACATGATATGGAGGGGATTGGAACACCTGAATCACATGATATGGAGGGGATTGGAACACCTGAATCACATGATATGGAAGGGGATTGGAACACCTGAATCACATGATATGGAAGGGGATTGGAACACCTGAATCACATGATATGGAGGGGATTGGAACACCTGAAATTGATATGGAGGGATTGGAACACATGAATCACATGATATGGAGGAGATTGGAACACCTGAATCACATGATTGGGAGGGGGATTAGAACACCTGAATCACATGATATGGAGGGGATTGGAACACCTGAATCACATGATTGGGAGGGGATTAGAACACCTGAATCACATGATATGGAGGGGATTGGAACACCTGAATCACAATGATATGGAGGGGATTGGAACACCTGAATCACATGATATGGAGGGGATTGGAACACCTGAATCACATGATATGAAGGGGATTGGAGCACCTGAATCACATGATTGGGAGGGGATTGGAACACCTGAGTCACATGATATGAAGGGGATTGGAACACATGAATCACATGATTGGGAGGGGGATTGGAATACCTGAATCACATGATTGGGAGGGGATTAGAACACCTGAATCACATGATTGGGAGGGGATTAGAACACCTGAATCACATGATATGGAGGGGATTAGAACACCTGAATCACATGATTTGGAGGGCGGGGCCAATGCATTTGGCAATGTAGTGTATATGTGCCGTGGTGGAAGGATCAGTCGGGTGATTTGATGCTTGAAGGTCGCCATTATTGGGATCATTCCACAAGTGTACACATTACCTTGCATGGACTTTCTTTCATTTGTTGGGCTGTGTATTTACCTGAATATACGGATTTATCACCTTAGCAGCGCGGCATACGTGTTGACGCGTTTCTATTTATTTGGCTGCCCGGCACCTTTTATGTGCTGCAGATTTTTCACATTTTTTTTTTCACAAGTTTGTTTCAGTTTCCTTTTACACGGTGAATTTTTTTTTCATTTATTAGAACTCCAAACTTCATGGCGTCGTGCGTCTGGCTTTCTGGAGGAATTGAAGGAACTGACCTCGTCTCCCTGCGGTTCACTCAGCCTCTTCCCTGCGACAACTAGAAAAAGATACATTAAAAACTTTCCGCGGGACTAAAAGAAAAAAAATCTTTTGCTCTTTCCTCAGCCAAAGTCCTGCAGAGTTTCTCCATTTAGAAAGAAGAATGATGAGAGAGGTTCGGTTTGTTCAGGCGGCCTGCGATTCGTTCCTCAAGCCATGTCAGGGAACCTAAAAGAGCCGTGCCGTATTCCGCATCCGTGACGGGGACAAATCTATGGAAAGGTGCTTTGTAAACTGAAAGGATCGTTCTTTATCCCCTCAGAGATCCCCCCCCGGTCTGTGGAGAGATTCCTGGTTTATCAGCAGAATTCTGGGAAACACCCCCTGAACACGGGCAAATAACGGCAGCTAGATGTTCAGAGATGTTTCACGTTTATTAGACATTTACTAAAACAAGGAATATAGAAGAAGAGCGAATTATTCAAAAATTCGATTCGAAGCTGAAAATTTGCGGAAGAAATTCGATTCGATGGCGAATTTATTCGTAAGAAATACTTAATAAAAAGGGTTTCTAGGCTTCAGAGGAGAGCCTTTATATTAGTGCAGAACACTGTTCCTTTAACTTTAAATGCCCCTTGGAGTCTGCTTGGGGAAGAGAGAATAAATACTGTCAGTCAGTATGACATGACAGATGAGTGCCGTCCCATCTTAGAAATCACGCACACTTCACGACATTTGGGAGTCATGGGGCACGACCGAAAGAAGAAGAAGAATGAAAAGGCAAGAATGAAAAGACGAAGAATGAAAAGAAGAAGAGAAGAATGAAAAGAAGAATGAAAAGAAGAAGAATGAAAGAGAAAAAGACGAAGATATGAAATAGAAGATGAATGAAAAAGACGAAGAAGAATGACAAGAAGACAGAAGAAGAATGAAAGAAGAACTGAAAAGACAGAAGATGAAAAGACGAAGAAGAATGAAAAAGAAGAAGCTCAAGAAGAATGAAAAGAAGAAGAAGAAGAATGAAAAGAGAAGAAAGAAGAATGAAAAGAAGAAGAAGAAGAATGAAAAGAAGAAGAACGAAAAGGAAGAAGAAGAGAATGAAAAAGAAAGAAGTACGAAAAGATGCAAAGAAGAAAAGAAGAAACGAAAAGATAAAAGAACGAAGAATGAAAAGAAGAAGAATGAAAAGAAGAAGGAGAAGAATGAAAAGAAGGAATGAATGAAGACAGAAGGAAGAATGAATAAAGAAGGAAGAAGCTAAGAAGAAAGAAGAAGACCTGAATAAGAAGAAAAGAAGAACCCTATGGAAGACACGAAGAAGAAGAATGCTTTAAGAAGAAGAATGAACACTAGAATGAAGAAGAATGAAAAGAAGAGAAGAATGAAACTGAAGAAGAAGAATGAAAAGAAGAACGAAGATGAAAATTGAATGAAGAAGAATGAAAAGAAGAAACGAAGAGAATGAAAAGAAGAAGACGAATGAAAAGAAGAAGAAGCAAGAATGAAAGAGAATGAAGAAGAATGAAAAGAAGAAGAAGGAAGAGAAGAAGAATGCCAAGAAGGGGTACGTAAAGAATAAGTTGAAGAAGAAAAGAAGAGGAACGAAAAGTAAAAGAAGACAGAAATGAGGGGGAAGAGACAGAATGAAAAGAAGAAGAAGAGGTGGAGGATTGAATGACAAAGGAAGGAAGGAATGGTAGATGAAGAAGAGAATGGAAGAATTGAGGTAGCTGTGGGTTGGAATAAAAGAAGAAGAACGAAGAATGAAGGAAGGGTGAATTGGAGTAGGACGACAAAGAGAATGACGGAGCGCGTGGAAGAATGGAGCAGAATGCGAAGGAAGAAATGAAAAGAAGGAAAGACGAATGAAAAGTAAGTGTGAAAAAGTGATGGGGAGGATCATGCAAAAAAAGAAGAGGAGAGGAGGGAAGTGTAAAGAGGGGAATGAAAAGGATAAGGAGAGGGAGGATGATGACATTGGAAGGGAGAGGGGAATGGAGGTAGGGGGGAGAGGGTGAGGGAGGGAGTGAAGAAGGAAGAAAAGAAGTGAGGGGAGGGTGGAGGGATGTGGAGAGAAATGGAGAAGGAGGAAGTGGCTGAGGATTGTAAGGGAATGAGAGAAAGGATGTAGGACTGAGGAGAGTATGCGATGACATGGATTCCTTTAAAATACAAGCCTTAGGATTATGAGAGGTTGATAGATGTGGGGGATGTTGAGATGAGGGCTGTAGAGGATGTGACAGGAATTTGTTGGTATGAGAGAAGTGTGGAGATGAGGGAGAGGGGATCTGTAGAGACACTTTTTGGGGGTTAGAGATAGGGTGTAGTTGTGTTGAGTCGCCGATCGGGGATTGTTATTATGGGTTCGTGCAGTGATTAGTTTGTCTGTTTGTGAGGAGGCTTCGACAGTTGTATCGAAAAATTGGGGGATGAGGGATTATTCGTGAGTGAGGGATGTGGTGAGTTGATGAGGTTGTAGGATTACGTGATGTTTTGTTATAGGTAGGATGTACTAGAATAATAAGGGTGGGGGGAGGGGGCGGAGAGGAGAGGGAGGGTGAAGATATTACGAGTGTGAGTATGTTACTAGGATGTATGTAGTTTACTATATGGAGGGAGGACTAAGAGGATGAGGATGATATTTAGGTATTTATTTGTGATGGTTATTTTCATAACTGTTTTTGAGCTTTATTGGTGAGTTGTCAGATGCTGGACATGTATTGCAATATTTCTGAGGTCATGTTATGTTGTATATTAAATTATTTGCCCCCCCATCATTGAGACAGACTAAGGAGGAGAGGGGACATTAATTACTTGCACCGTATTATCTGCTGTGATTTTTTTTATATCTTAATGGGCGGATGGGTCTGGGATGTTTGTAGATTTAGGAGTGCTGGCTCCCATGGCGAGTTAAAACTGTAGTGAGGTGAGGTAAAAAAAAAAATATGGTGAGTCCGGACCGAGTTGTGATGAAACAACTAGATTGTGGACAGGACACTCTGTGAAAGAGGATCCACGATTTTATGTGATATGATTTTGGCGATTGTGACCTCATGGATGAGTAGTAAGCGTTAGGATGTCACTTGTGTTGCATCATCGCTTACTATACGACTGTGAATAGAATCTCCGCTGAATGAGTGTCACAGAGCGTATGACTTATTGGCTGATGCGTAAGGCGACTTTGTCTGTACAAAACAGTGCGATGGATTGGGTGGTTGAGGTATGACATGCTTTGATTCCCTCTATCCTGATGGGAGCTAACACTGTGTGCTTTCAATGACTTGTTAATCGGGTCGTTCAGACAGAGGGAAAGAGATGTCAATGCTGGTAGCGTTTTTACATTTCCAATATGGGTGTAAAAGCAATCAGTGTTATCCTGATCCAAAAAAAAAAAAAAAAATCTTATCAGGTTTCTCTAGTAAGTGCATGTGATCCCATGGTATGCAACCCCACAATCCTCGTGCTTTACGCGGTGGACAGTCATGCTAAAAATCCACCCAAAAAAAAATAATGATGTCAATCACATTAAAATGTAAGCATAGGCCAGTGCCTATACTTCGGTTCCGTGGTTGTAGGTTTGTCGAAAGTGTGTAATGTTCAACTCCTTCCACTGTGCCATCATCTATTAATGCTAGACGGACAATTACCTTTTGAGTCTGTAGCATGGTGGTGTGATGAAATGTTATCTTGTTGTGCATTAACTGTGCGTTATCTGAGTGAATGCACTTGGGGTTCTTGGTGAAGGCGGGTTCTTGTGTGAACTGTTCGCGTGTTACTTGGTGAAAATGAAATTTGTTAAATATCCCAGCGGTCTGAATAAATACCTACCAAATAAAGCTTGTATCTGGTCTGAAAAAAATGTGATTAAAAAATTGCTGAAGTCTGTGTTACAGGTGTTGTCTTGGGGCGAATCGTGGTTCTTTGTGTGATAGCGGGGTTTCTGTTTTGGTTGAATTGTTCTTTGGGATAGTGTGGTTCTTGGTGAAATCTAAAAAATTGTTCCTGGAAGTGTGATGTCGGGTTATAAAAGTTCTGGTGGTGGGATATCGTGTGTTAGCTTGTGGTATCGTGTGTGTTGGGTGTAAGTCGTAATCTTTCTTTTAATTTCTGGACGGAATGGAGTTCTTCGGACGTGTAATCGTGGAAGTGTCTTAGACTGGAAGCTTTGGTGGGTTCTTGGTTGACTTCGCGTTTGTGTGCTTGGTGATAGCTTGTGGTGTGTACTTGGTGAAATCGTGTTTTTGTTCTTAAACGAATCGTGTTCGTGGTGAATCGTTAGATCCTATCAGTGACACCATTGTATTATTCTGGGCTGATCGTGTTCTGGCGTGAGGTCAGCTTATGTTCCGCCTGTGAATATCCATGTCTTAGTGAAGTGACTCGTGTTCCACTGTGTTGACTGGTGGACGCTGCTTTCTGCATGTGCCCCCCTGATCGGTTGACTTCTCTGGCGGATATATCGGAGCTTCTTGGTGACTCCGTGGTGTCATCTTGAGCCTGACGACAGTGAAGAGAGGAGCAGATACGTGTGGCGCTCCTTGGTGAAATGGTGTTCTTGAGTGAATTTCACAGGTCTTGGTTGATATCGGTTCTAGGTGTGAATCCGTTTTGTGTCTTGGTCAGATATTCGTGTTCTTGGTGAGATGTGCGTGTTCTTGGCCGAATCCTGTCACTTCTTGTGACATGGCGGTTGATCTGTGGTGACATCGTGACGTTTCTTTGGTGAGAGTTGGTGTTACTAGCGAGACATATAAATGCGTTCATTTAAACAATGAGTCTCAGTGTAATCGTGATTCTTGTGTTCCGAATTCGATAACAGAAGTACTGCTACCAGGTGAAGCAGGGTTGCTTGGTGGAATCACGTAATGTATCTCATGAGTGATTTTGTACTACTCAGTGAAAGCGGGTAACCCCTCACTTCCGGTTGAACTGCGCGCCCACATGTCTACCCGCTGTTGATATTCGTGTCTCTTGGTTGGATATCGTTGTTCTTGGTGAGTATCGTGCCGCGATGGTGGGTAGAATGTCGTGTTCCTTGTGAATGGTGTTTGGCTTGAGGATGATTATGAGAGTGTCTGGTTATGTAGTACCAAACAGGTCTCTCCTCCTTCCAGGCATGTAGGGCATGGTTTTCTTTGTTTTCCCTCGGGACTTTATGTCTCCCAAAAACCCCAGTACACCCGGTAACCCTTTGATGGCCCCTCCTTTTTACCCCCCCTTCCTTTCCAGTGCCATTAGTTAAAAGTTCCGGGCTTTTCTTTTTAGCATGATCACTGTATTGGGTTTTCAGTGGGGGTTGCCGGTGAAAATCAAAGTTTTAGTCCCCGCCCCCCAGGGGTCAGAATGGCTGCCGGGAGTCCCACATAAAATCGCCCGATTGCCAACAAATTTTGGAAAAAAAAAAAATTTAAAAACAATTTTCCCGTTTTTATACCATTTGCGGGGCTATAACTTTTTTTTTTTTACGTAAAACCCAAATTTTTTCCCGTATCGGGGTATTTTTTTTAGCAAAAAAACGGGGGCTTTGGGGGGGACATTTTGGCTGAAATTTTGATGAAAAATTTTATTTTATTAAATTTTTTCCTGGGGCATGCAAAAGGTCAAAAGAATTTTTTTTTTCACAATTTTTCGTCTTTGATTATAGCGCAAAAAATGAATTTTCCCCCGAGGGAAAACAAATACTACTTTAAAGAAAAATGTATTTTTGGGAAAAAAAAAAGGGGGATAAGATTTCCATGTATAATACATAAGGGGGGGGTGATTCCCAAGTATAATACATAAGGGGGGATATGATCTCCCTTTTTAATACCTTTTGGGGGGGGTATGATTCCATGTTAATACATAAAGGGGGGGGTATGATCTCCATGTAAAACATAAGGGGGGGATATGATCTCCCTGTTTAATTCATAAAGGGGGGATATGATCTCCATGTATAAAACATAAGGGGGGATTAAAGATTTTCCATGTATAATACTAACCGGGGGGTTTATCTCCAAAGTTAATTTCTTTAGGGGGGGATATGATCTCCAGTTTAATACCTAAGGGGGGGATATTTATCTCCCTGTTTAATAAAATAAAGGGGGTATTTATCTCCAGGTATAATTCCTAAGGGGGGTTTTGGGTTCCCATGGGTTTTTTACATAGGGGGGATATGATCTCCTTTTACAAAACATAAGGGGGGGGGTATGATTTTCCCCCTGGGTTTTTTAAATTTAAAAAGGGGGGATATTTCCCCCATGTATAATAATAAAGGGGGATATGATCTCCATTTTTTAATACCTAAGGGGGGATATGATTCCATGTTTTAAAACTTTTGGGGGGATATTTATCTCCATGTATAAAAATAAGGGGGGATATGATCTCCTTTTACAATACTTAAGGGGGGTGTTGATCTCCCTGTTTTAATTCATAAGGGGGGGGGTATGATTTCCAAGGGGGAATACATAAGGGGGGGAAAATGAATCCTTTTATAAATACATTTAAAGGGGGGTTTTGATCTCCTGTATAATTTCATAAAAGGGGGGGGTATGATATCCTATTAAAAATAAAGGGGGGGATTGGTCTCCATGTTAAAACATAAAAGGGGGGTATGATCTCCATGTATAATAAAATAAGGGGGG